>SNQJ01S0082888.1:22289-35045 GCA_010110895.2 Picea sitchensis
AGGGAGGAATAATCGAAGTTTTTCGGTTCCTAAACTTTTGGGGCTATTTTTAGGGCCTAAATGAATTTTTTTCAAGATCAAACATATCAATGATATTAAAAGGATCTCATTTATCCCCCAAAATTAATCTCCTCGATGATACCATTTCAACGAGCTATCGTGCGCCCCAAACGAAGATCATATGCCAAAGTTACACCCCCGAGAAGTGGATACACCAAACTACCCAAAACAAGGTCCACAAAATTGTTGGCTTTTCATCTTCCAGGGTTAGGGTTTTTCATTTTATTTATGTTAAAAATTCCTTTAGACCCTCATTATAACCATCATCTTGAAAATGTGAGTAGTTTTCACATCTCTTCTCAGAGATAAACTAGCACCATTCTTGAGAGTCTTTCACTCTGTATTTCTAGAGTTTTGTACATTTCGCTCATTAATAGAAATTGTGTATCACTATATATATATATATATGTATATGGTTGCATCTATGATATATTTATGTTATATTATTGGATATATGAGGTATATCTGTACATTTCTTTATTATATCTTCACTCTCGTTTCGTGTCGAAATTAATCTGGATTAGTGGTATTAGAGCAGGCTACTCTTGATAGTTTTTTCAGTGCATGTACACGACGAGGTCTGAGTATAGCAAGTTGGGTCTCAAGCTTGTTTCTATTGAGGAAAATGTCTCTTGAATTCCCAAGAAATCCTCCATGGCGGAAGAAAAGAAAAGTGACAAAGCAGACAATTCTATTAATTTGTTGCTTGAGCAAGCTCTCACGCGACAAAGGGACGAAATGATGGAGATTTTTTCTCACATCCTTCAATGTCTGCCAATAAAAACAACCATGTCTTCATCATGCGACCACTTTGGAGGCACCACACCTTTCAAGGTACAAGTTAATTTTTATATTCCCATATTTGAAAGAAATATAAATGCAGATGCTCTAGAAAAATGGTTAAATCTGCTAGAAGGTTATTTCTCTGTTCATAATTTCTTTGACAAGAAAAATATCACCTTCTCACTCCTTAAGTCTCCCCCCCCATGTAAAACATTGGCTAGAAACTTACTAGGGGAAAAGTTCCACAGAGGAGTCTGGAATATATGGAGTTGAGCCCACTTGGGATTTTTTTATGGATGCGGTCAAGGAACAATATTACCCTATTGGAAACTATGACAGCCAGTAATGAGGTGGAGCACACTGCAGCAAGAGAGGGGAAAAGGAGTTCCATAGTTCACCAATAACTTCCATACCTTGCGCACCAAGATAGGTATCAAATACTTTGAGCGACATCTAGTTCTGAACTATCATGGGGATTTACATAGATACATCCAAACTAAAATAGATTTTCTGGACATCTCATCACTGGGTGTTTCTTATCGATATGCTATTAAAATGGAGCATAAATTTAAGAACTAGAACAAGCGGGATTTCGGGTCTACAAATTCACAACAATCAAAGTATGGTAAATACGACCCTAAAAACTAGCCTTCAGAAAAACAATCCAAGCCACAGGAAAAGAAGGGTAACAAAAATATGAAGGACACTGGAAGACAATGTGATTTCCACAAAATCCCCTAGCACAACACCGATGAATGTCGCTCAAAATAGTCATTGGTGTTCGATATCAAAGACAAGGATCTGAACCCTGATTCAGTACCTGATTCCGAAAATACTGGTAGAACATAGATCATCAAAGCAAACCCGATTGTTATTGTCGCGACCGCAACAATTCAACCAAAAGAACCAAAGATTCTGAAGAGGGGTAGATCCTTTTTCATTCACAGATGTGGGTGAAGGGGTCCCCATTGCATTTTATTGTTGATAATAGAAGATAGAATAACCTCATCTCAGTAGAGGTCGTCAAACAATTGGGATTTTCGACAACACCACACCCATAGCCATACAACGTCGGGTGTCTTTGCTAGGGACGAGATGTTCATGTCAGCCATTAGTCTCGATTGTCATACAGAATCCATCCCTTTAAGGATGAGGTATTATGTGATGTTTCCCCACTCAATGTCTATGACGTTCTCTTGGGCCAACCATATATGTGGACGCGCCATGTTATTTATGAGTCTCGACCTCGTAGTGTCATTATTACTCTGGGGGTCATCTCTACAGGATACCAAAGATAGTTCCAACTATTGTCCCACCTAAACAGTGTCGCAAGGTAGTATCGCATACTACAAAATTCAACTTCTTCACAATCTATTCAAAAGGTTAACAAAATGACACTGCAACCACTGCACCCTTAGTCCAAGCACCTTTTATCTGACATAAGCAAGTCGATAAGATTATAGAAAAGCGTAAATATTCCTTTTTCACAAAGGCATATCATGTATCCATATTGGTTAAAAAGTTCCAACCCTTCCAACCATAGGTTCATGACAACCTTCAACAAGCTAAGTAACGCAACTTCTCCAGGAAGGAAATAAGCTCATCAAGATGCAGATTCAATAAACGCTTTTCCCTCTCCCCCGGGAAGTCAATGCAATGCATACCATTTCTTCCTAAAGAGGGAGGAATGAACCAATGAGATATCGGTGACAACCCACCTATTCCAACTGGCTCAAAATAGTATTTTGGGAACTTACTATTTTTAGCAGTTTTTTGATTCCTAAACTTTCAGGGCCATTTTGAGGGCCTAAATTAATATTTGACGGGATCAAGCACCTTATTAATATCCAAAGTCTTTGACTGAGTGCCAAAAATTGATATACTCAATGATACATTTCCAACGAGATGACGTGCACCCCAAACGAAGATTGTATGCCAAAGTTACGGCCCAGGGAAGTTGATACACCAAACTAACCAAAATGGGGTCCACAAAATTGTTAGCTTTTCATATTCCGTGGTTAGGGTTTTGTATTTTATTTATATCAAAAATGAATTTAGAGCCTTATTGTAACCACCTTCTTTTGAATGTGAGTATCCATCACATCTCTTCTCAGAGATAAACTGCCACCATTCTAGCGAGTCTTTCACTATGTATTTCTATAGTTTTGTGCATTTTGCTCATTAATAGAAATTGTGTATTATTGTATATCTGTGTTTATGGTTGCATATCTGATATATTTCTATTATATTATTGGATATCCAAGATATATATGTACATTTATTTATTGTATCTCCTCTCTCATTTCGTGCCGAAAATAATACGGATCAATGGTATCAGAGCAGGCTGCTCTTGCTCGTTTTTTCAGTGCATGTCCCCGACAAGGTATGAGTATAGAAATTTGGGTCTTGAGCTTGTATCTCTTGAGTAAAATCTCTCTTCAACTCCCAATAAACCCTCCATGGCAGAAGAAAATAAAAATTACATATCATACAATTATATTAATCTATTGTTTGAGCAAGCTCTCATGCGACAAAGGGACGAAATGATGGAGATAATTTCCCACATCCTTCAACGCTTGTTGATAATAACAGGGGTATATTCATAAAGAGGCCACTTTGGAGGAACCTCACCTTTCATGGTACAAGTTAATTTTGATATTCCCATATTTGAAAGACAGATAGATGTGGATGTCCTAAAAAAATGGTTATATCTGCAAGAAGGTTATTTCTTTGTTCATAATTTCTCTGATAGGAAAAATATCGCCTTCGCACTCCTTAAGGCGAGACCCCATGTCAAACATTGGTGGGAAAATTACTAGGAGAAAATTTTCACAGAGGAGTCTGGAATATATGGGGTTGAGCCCACTTGGTATTTTTTTGTGGATGTGGTCAAGGAACAATATTACCCTGTTGGCAACTTTGATGACTACTACATGAGATGGACCACACTACATCAAGAGAGGGGCCAAGAAGTTTCGGAGTTCACCAATACCTTCCATACCTTGAGCACCAATATAGGTATCAAAAACTAAGAGCGACATGTATTTCTGAAATACCGTGGGGCTCTACATTGATACATCCAAACTGAAATGGATTTTCTAGACATCTCATCACTGGGTGCTGCTTATCGATATGTTGTTAAAATCAAGTAGAAATTTAAGTACAAAAACAAGCGGGAGTTTGGGTATACAAATCCACAACAACCAAATTATGGTAAAGACGGATCGAACAACCAGCCTTCAGAAAACCAATCCAAGCCACAGGAAAAGAAGGGTAACGGAAAAACGAAGGACACTGGAAAATGGTGTGATTTCCACAAAATATCATGGAACAACATCGATGAATGTCACTCAAAATAGTCATTGGTGGTCAAGATCAAAGATAGGGAGTCGAGCCCTGATTCAGAATATGATTCAAAAAATACTAGTAGAAGACAACTCATCGATGCAGAGCCCACTTCTATTATCGCGACCGTAGTAATTCAACCAGAAGAATCAGCAAATCCTGAAGAGGGGGAGTGTCTTTTTCATTCACATATGTGGGTGAAGGGGAACCCACTGCATTTTATTATTGATAAAGGAATCCAAAAGAACCTCATCTTAGAAGTAATCATCAAACAGATGGGATTGTCGACAAAATTCCACTCACAACCATACAACATAGGGTGGCTTCACCAGGGAAAGATATTTGTGTCATCCAACAGTGTCGATTGTCATATGGCATCCAGCCCTTAAAGGATGGGGTATTATGTGATGTTTCCCCACTGGATGTCTTTGATTTTCTATTGGGCTAGCCATATATGTCGAAGTGCGATGTTATTTATGAGTCTCAACCCTGTAGTGTTATTGTTACTCTGGGGGTCATATCTACATGATACCAGAGGTAGTTCCAACTACTCTCCCACCTAAACAATGTCACAAGGTAGTATCTCATACTACAAAATTCAGCTTCCTCACAATATGTTCAAAAGGTGAATAGAAGGACACTACAACCACTGCAACCTTGGTCCAATCAACTTATATCCAACAGAATAATGCCAAAAATATTGAAGAAAATCATAAATATTCCTTCAGCACAAATGCATCTCATGTAGCCAGACTGGTTAAAAAGGTACAACCCTTCCAGCCACAGGTTTGTGATAACCTTCAACAAGATAAGCAACACAACTTCTCCAGCAAGGCAAGCAACTCATCAAGATACATATTTAGTAAAATATTTTCCCTCTGCCTTGGGCACTCAACACAATGAAGTCCACCCACCTAATCCAACTAGCTCAAAACAGTTTTTTGGGAACTTACTACTTTTAGTAGTTTTTTCATTCCTAAACTTCTGGGGCCATTTTGAGGGTGTAAATTAAGTTTTTATGGGATAGAACACCTTAATGATAACCAAAGTTTTTAATTGAGTCCCCAAAATGAATCTCCTCAATGATACCTTTCGAGCAAGTTATTGTGTGTCCCAAATGAAGATCGTATACCAAAGTTAAGCCCCCAGGAAGTTGATACACCAAACTACCCAAAACGGGGTCCAAACAAATGTTGGTTTTTCATCTTCCATGGTTAGGGTTTTGGATTTTCTTTATGTTAAAAGGAATTTAGAGCCTCATTGTAACCATATTCTTGCAAATGTGAGTATCCATCACATCTCTTCTCAGAGACAAGATGCCATCATTCTAGCGAGTCTTTCACTCTATATTTCTACAGTTTTGTACATTTCGCTCATTAATAGAATCTGTGTATTAGTGTATCTCTGTGTTTATGGTTGCATCTATGATATAGTTTATGTTATATCATTGGATATCTGAGATATATCTGTACATTTCTTTATTATATCTTCAATCTCCTTTTGTGCCGAAAATAATCCAGATCATTGGTTTCGGAGCACGCTGTTCTTGATCATTTTTTCTGTGCATGTCCCCGATGATGTTCGAGTATAGAAAGTTGGGTCTCAAGATTGTCTCTCTTGTGGATAATATTTCTTGCACACCTAAGAAACCCTCCATGGCGGAAGAAAATAAAAGCAACAGAGCAGACGATTCTATTAATCTGTTTCTTGAGAAAGATCTCACGCAATAGAGGGATGAAATGATGGAAACATTTTCACACATCCTTCAATGCCTGCCAATAATAACATACATGTATTCATTAAGCGGCCACTTTGGAGGCACCTCACCTTTCAAGGTACAAGTTAATTTTGATATTCCCATATTTGAAGGACAGATAGATGCAGATGCCCTAGAAAAATGGTTAAATCTGCTAGAAGGTTATTTCTCTATTCATAATTTCTTAGACAAGGAAAAGATCACCTTTGCATTCCTTAAGGATCTCCCCAATGTAAAATATTGGTGGGAAACTTACTAGGATAAAAGTTCCATAGAGAAGTATGGAATATATGGGGTCGATCCCACTTGGTATTTTTTTGTGGATGTAGACAAGGAAAAATATTAACCTGTTGGCAACTATGATGAGCAGTACATGAGATGGACCACACTGTAGCAAGAGAGGGGCCAAGCAGTGTTGAAGTTCACCAATACCTTCCATACCTTGTGCACCAAGATGGGTATCAAAGACTCTAAGTGACATATGTTTATGAAATACCKTGGGGCTCTACACAGATACATCTAAACTGAAATAGATTTTCTGGACATCTCATCAATGGTTGGTGCTTATCGATATGTTGTTAAAATCGATAAAAAATTTAAGCACTAGAACAAGCAGGAGTTCGGGTCTACAAATATGTAACAACCAAAGTATGGTAAAGAAAAACCTAACAACGAGCCTTCACAAAAGAAATCCAAGCCACAAGAAAAGAAGGGTAACAGAAATACGAAGAAGGACACTAGAAAATGGTGTGATTTCCAAAAAATCCCCTTTCACAACATCGATGAATTTCACTCAAAACCATCATTGGTGGACGATATCAAAGACAAGGATCTGAACCTTGATTCATAATCTGATTCAGAAAATAATTTTAGAAGAAGTATCATTGACATAGACCCTGCTATTATTGTCGTGACCGTAGGAATTCAACTAGAAGAACCGGTATATCTTGAAGAGCGGGAGCGCCTTTTTCATTCATAGATGTGGGTGAAGGGGACCCCACTACATTTTATTGTTGATAGCATAATCCAGAAGAACCTCATCTCACAAAGGTCATCAAACAATTGGGATTGTCGACAACACCACACCTACATCCATACAACATCAGGTGGCTTCACCAAGGACGATATCTTCATCTCAACCAGCAGTGTCAATTGTCATACGACATCCAACCCTTAAAGCATGAGGTATTATATGATATTTCCCCACTAAATGTCTTTGATGTTCTCTTGGGCCAACCATATATGTGGAAGCACCATGATATTTATGAGTCTCGACCCTGTAGTGTCTTTTTTACTCTAGGGGGTCATCTCTACAGGATACCATAGGTAGTTCTAACTATGTTCCCACCTAAACATTGCTGCAAGGTAGTATCTCATACTACAAAATTCAGCTTCTTCACAATTTGTTCAAAAGGTGAACAAAAGGACACTACAACCATTGTATCCTGGGTCCAAGATACTTCTATCAAACAGAAGAAGGTCGAAAAGATTGCAACAAATCATTAACATTCCTTATGCACACAGGCATCTCATGTAGCCAAAATAGTTAAAAAGGTCCAACCCTTCCAGCCATAGGTTTGTGAAAACCTTCAACAAGCTAAGCAGCGCAACTTCTCTAGCAAGGCAAGCAACTCATCAAGATGCAGATTTAGTAAAGGCTTTTCCCTCTCCCCGAGCACTCAACACAAAGGATACCATTTCTTCCTAAGGAGGGAGGAATGATCTAGTTGGATATTGTTGACCACCCACATATTCCAACTGGCTCAAAATAGTCTTCTAGAAACTTACTATTTTTAGCATTTTTTCACTTCCTAAACTTCTAGGGCCATTTTTAGGGCCTAAATGAATTTTTTTCAGGATCGAGCACCTCAATGATAGCCAAAGGCTCTGATTGGTCCCTCATTGTAACCATATTCTTGTGAATGTGAGTAGCCATCACATCTCTTCTCAGAGATAAGATGCCACCATTATAGCGAGTCTTTCATTCTTAATTTTTACAGTTTTGTACATTTCGCTCATTAATAGAAATTATGTATCACTGTATCTCTGATTTTATGGTTGCATCTATGATATATTTATATTATATTATTGGATATCTGAGATATATCTGTACATTTATTTATTATATATCCACTCTCATTTCGTGCCAAAAATAATCTGGATCAGTGGTATCAGAGCAAGTTTCTCTTGATTATTTTTTCAGTGCATGTCCCCAACTTGGTTCGAGTATAGGAAGTTGGATATCGAGCTTGTATCTCTTGAGGACAATTTCTCTCACATGCCCCAAGAAACAGTCCATGGTGGAAGAAAATAAAAAAGACAGAGCATGTGATTCTATTAATCTGTTGCTTGAGCAAGCTCTCACACGACAGAGGGACGAAATGATGGAGAATTTTTCCCACGTCCTTCAATGCCTACCGATATAAAAAAACACATATTTATGAAACGACCACTTTGGAGTCACCTCTTCTTTCAAGGTACAAGTTAATTTTGATATTCCCATATTTGAAGGACAAATAGATGCAGATTCATTATAAAAATGGTTAAATCTGCTATAAGGTTATTTCTTTGTTCATAATCTCTTTGACATGGAAAATATCACCTTCACAATCCTTAAGTCTCTCCCCCATGTCAAACATTGGTGAGAAACTGAATGGGAGTAGAGTTCCACAGAGGAGTCTGGAATATATAGGGCTAAGCCCACTTGGGTTTTTTTTGTGGATGTGGTCAAGGAACAATATTACCCTATTGGAAACTATGACGACCAGTACATGAAATGGACCACACCGCGGTAAGAGAGGGGCCACAAAGTGGTGGAGTTCACCAATACATTCCATACCTTGCACACTAAACTAGGTATCAAAGACTCTGAGTGACATCTGTTTCTTAAATACCATGGGTATCTACACAGATACATCCAAACTGAAATGGATTTTGTGGACATCTCATCATAGGGTGTTGCTTATCGATATGTTGTTAAAATCGAGTAGACATTTAAGCACCATAACATGAGAGATTTTGGGTCTGCAAATCCACAACAACCAAAGTATGGTAAATACGAACCTAACAACCAACCTTCAAAAATCCAGTCCAAGCCACAAGAAAAGAAGGGTAACGGAAAGACAAAGAAGGGTAGTGGAAAATGGTGCAATTTTCACAAAACCCCCTGGCACAACACCAATGAATGTCCCTCAAAGAAATCATTCGTGGTAGAGATCAAAGACAAGGAGTCGAACCCTGATTCAAAATCTGATTCAGAAAATATTGGTAGAAGAAACATCATCGAAGTAGACCCCACTGCTATTGTCGTGACCGCAACAATTAAACCAGAAGAACCAGTAGATCCTGAATAGGGGGAGCACCTTTTTCATTCACAAATGTGGGTGACAGGGACCTTGCTACATTTTATTGTTGAAAGCGAAATCTAGAAGAACCATATCTCAGTAGAGGTCGTCAAACAGTTGGGAGTGTCGACAACACCACACCCTCAACCATACAACATCTGGTAGCTTCAACAGGGATGATATATTTGTGTTAGATAGCAGTCTCGATTGTCATACTACATTCAACCCTTTAAGGATGAGGTATTATGAGATGTTTCCCCATTGTATGTTTTTTATGTTCTCTTGGGCCAACCATATAGGTGGAAGCGCCATGCTATTTATGAGTCTTGACCCCGTAGTGTCATTTTTAATCTAGGGAGTCATCTCTACATGATACCAGAAGTAGTTCATAGTACTTTCCCACCTAAACAGTGCTGCAAGGTAGTATCTCATACTACAAAATTCATCTTCTTTGCAATATGTTCAAAAGGTGAACAAAAGGACACTACAACCATTGTAGCCTCGGTCCAAGAACCTTATATCCAACAAAAGCAAGTCAACAAGATTGCAGAAAAATGTAAACATTCCTTCTGCACATAGCCATCTCATGTACCCAAACTAGTTAAAAATATCCAACCCTTCCAACCACAGTTTCATGACAACCTTCAACAAGCTAAGAAACGCAACTTCTCGAGGAAGGCAAGCAACTCATCAAGATGCAGATTCAATAAACATTTTTCTCTCTTCCCCGGGCACTCAACGCAATGGAGACCATTGCTTCCTAAGGAGGGAGGAATGATCCAGGTGGATATCGGTGACCACCCACCTATTCCAACAGGATCAAAACAATCTTCTGGAAACTTACTATTTTCAGTAGTTTTTTAGTTCCTAAACTTTTGGGGCCATTTTGAGGGCCTAAATGATTTGTTTCCATCATAGAGCACCTCAATGACAGCCAAAGTCTCTAATTGAGACCCAAAAATGAATCGCCTCAACGATACCTTCCCAATGAGATATCGTGCTCCCCAAATGGAGATTGTATGCCAAAGTTACGCCCCTGGGAAGGTTATACGCCAAACTACCCAAAACAGGGTCCACAAAATTGTTGGATTTTCATCTTCCGGGGTTAGGGTTTTGGATTGTATTTATGTTAAAAAGGCCTTTAGAGCCTCATTGTAACCATATTCTTGCGAATCTAAGTAGCTATAACATTTCTTCTCAGAGATAAGCTGCCACCATTCTAGTGAGTCTTTCACTTTGTATTTCTTAAGTTTTTTACATTTCACTCATCAATAGAAATTGTGTATTACTGTATCTTTGTCTTTATGGTTGCATAGATAATATATTTTTGTTATATAATTGTATATCCAATATATCTCTGTACATTTCTTTATTATATCTCCTCTCTCATTTCGTGCCGAAAATAATCCAGATCAGTGGTATCAAAGCAGGCTGCTCTTAATCGTTTTTTTAGTGCATGTCCCCAACGAGGTCCGAGTATATAAAAATGGGTCTCAAGCTTGTCTCTCTTGAGGAAAATTTCTCTCACACACCCAATAAACTCTCCATGGCAGAAAAAAAGAAAAGCTACAGAGGAGACAATTCTATTAATCTGTTGCTTGAGCAATCTCTCACGTGACAGACGAATGAAATGATGGAGAATTTTTCCCACATCCTTCCACGTCTGTCAATAACAATAGGTGTGTATTCATCAAGCGACCACTTTTGAGGAAGTTATCCTTTCAAGGTACAAGTTAATTTTCATATTCCCATATTTGAAGGATAGATGGATACGGATGCCCTATAAAAATGGTTAAATATGATAGAAGGTTATTTATGTGTTCATAATTTCTCCAATAGGGAAAATATCACCTTTGCATTCCTTAAGGCTCTCCCTCATATCAAACATTGGTGGGAAAATTATTGGGAGAAAATTTGCAACGAGAAGTATGGAATATATGGGGTCGAGCCCACTTGGGAATTTTTTTTGGATTCGGTCAAGGAACAATATTACCCTATGGGAAACTATGACGACCAATACATGAGATGGACCACACTACGACAAGAGAGGGGTCAAGAAGTGCTCGAGTTCACTAATACCATCCATACCTAGTGTACCAAGTTGGGTATCAAAGACTCTGAGCGACTCTAGTTCTAAAATACCATGGGGCTCTACTTAGATACATCCAAACTGAAATGGATTTTTTGGACATCTCATCATTGGGTGCTTCTTATCGATATGTTGTTAAAATCGAGCATAATTTTAAGAACTAGAAAAAGAGGGAGTCCGAATATGAAAATCCGAAACAACCAAAGTATGGTAAATACGGCCCTAGCAAACAACCTTCAGAAAACTAGTCCAAGAAATAGGAAAAGAAGGGTAATGGAAAGACGAAGAAGGACACTAGAAAATGGTGCGATTTCTACAAAAGACCATGTCACAACACCAATGAATGTGGCTCAAAATAGTCATTGGTGGCCGAGATCAAAGACAAGGAGTCGAACCCTGATTCAAGATATGATTTAGAAAATATTGATAGAAGACAGATCATCGATGCAAAATCCACTACTATTGTTGCGACCACAACAATTCAACCAAAAGAACCACCAGATCCTAAACAGGAGGAGTGCCTTTTCCATTCATAGATGTGGGTGAAGGGGACCCCACTACATTTTATTTTTGATAGTGGAAGCCATAAGAACCTCATATTAGCAGAGGTCATCAAACAGTTGGAATTGTTGACAACACCACACCTACATCCATACAATATCAAGTGGCGTCACTAGAGATGAGATCTTCATGTCAACCAACAGTGTCAATTTTCATATGACATCCAACCCTTCAAGGATGAGGTATTATGTGATGTTACCCCGCTGGATGTATGTGATGTTCTCTTGGGACAACCATATGTGTTGAAGTGCCATGATATTTTTGAGTCTCGACCACATAGTGTCATTTTTACTCTAGGGGGTCATATATATAGGAAACCATAGGTGGTTACGACTATTGTCCCACCTAACCAGTGCTGCAATATAGTATCTCATAATAAAAAATTTAGCTTCTTCACAATTTGTTCAAAAGGTGAACATAAGGACACTACAACCACTGCATCCTTGGTCCAAGCACCTTCTATCCAAAAAAATCAGGTCGATAAGATTGAAACAAAGCATAGAGATTCCTTCTTCACACAGGTATCTCATGTATCCATAATGGTTAAAAATGTCCAACCCTTCCAGCCACAGGTTCGTGACAACCTTCAACAAGCTAAGGAGCACAACTTCTCCAACATGGAAAGCAACTCATCAAGATGCAGATTCAATAAACGCTTTTCCCTCTCCCTTGAGAACTCAACGCAATGGAGACCATTGATTCCTAAGGAGGGAGGAATGATCTAGGTGGATATCGGTGACCACCCACCTATTCCAACTAGCTCAAAACAGTCTTCTGGCTACATACTATTTTTAGCATTTTTTCCGTTCCTAAACTTT
>SNQJ01S0082888.1:52726-62931 GCA_010110895.2 Picea sitchensis
ATTATCAATTCAAACTTGCCTCAAAAGCTTTTCTACTAAGCTAACCTTTTTTATCCTCTACATCTAGTTTTTCACATTTAAATTCTTTCATACATAAGCAAGTACACTCCCTTACTGATCAAAGGTGTAGGGCTTCAAAAGAAAAGAAGAGACAAAATATTTGAACTTGAGGATGATGAGGAAAACCACTAAAAATCTCAGTGGTTTAGGGCTTCAGGTTTGGGGTGAATAGTTGGATGATACAATACATCTTTGTAAACACCATTTGGTTCCAAAGGTATCTACATGGAACATTTTCGCGGCAAAGTGAAAATCTGCTCCTCATGTAGAAGGCCTCTCCAATGAAAACAAATATGAGCCATGCAACACTTAGGTACCAAGAAATCTAACTGGGATAAAGAAGAGACAAAATATAGGAACTCTAGGCTAATGGCAACAACCAATGAGAAAAATCAATAGTTTAGGGTGGTTTGGGGTTTCAGGTGTATAGCTAGATGACACATTACAACTTTGTACAAACTATTTGATTCAATGGTATCTGCCTACCCCAATTTCACGACAAAGTCACAATCTGCCCCTCTTGTATAAGGCCTCAGCAACTTGGTGCCCGGAGTGATGCAGGAGCATCTCTCATAGCAAGCAAGCCAGCATGGAAAACAAAGGACAGCTGGACAAACCCAACCCAATTTTTGAATTTTCCCTTGGAGTTGATGCGCCAAATATAAATGAGATCATTTAATGAAGATGCCTTGGTATAATGTAATCAAACCTTGAGTGCCCCGCTCTCGTCTGATGTAGATAGAGGAATTTATGCTGCGATGAAATAGGTATATAAAATTTAAATATTACATTAGGCAGTTTTAGAGAGAAGGAGGGAAACGGGATATAGACACCTTCATTGTGCATTGTAAAATAATCCTGAGCATTGAGGAGAGAAGCAGAGAGCTGTGTAGGAACACCCATGTACAGTTATTTGGATTAATAGAAGAGATTGATTCAAATCCATGGTTTTGTGTTTGTTCTCTGTGTATGTATGCTGAAAGCTATGCTCATGAGTATTAATTCCTGTTATGCATTTGTTTTACATGCTAAGTATGAATGATTTCTTGCAGAGTGTTTGAAATCTGAGAAAGGAAGTAGAAGAAATGAGTTTCAATCGTTTCTTTATCTGAGCGAGGATTCCTGCAAGGAGTGCAGTTGAAGTCATCCGCAAGGAGTGCATTGACAGAAGGCTCAGATAGTTTAACTCTTGTTCTCGTTCACCCAGAAGTGAAATTGGGTTATAGGAGCCGTGGAAGGAGTGCGCAGGATAAGGAAAGTCTCAGTAGTGAATATGAGCAAAGTATTGAAGGACTATTGTTGCAGGTGTGCGCAGAGTCAAAAGAGCTCAACACTTGGAGGTGTTCGAGGATTGCCACAAGGAGTGCATGCAAGAGTCTTCGTGAAGACTCAGGGTTGTGTGAAGATCAGGAGGGGAAAGGCTTTCAATCTCATCGTAGAGAAGCGCAGGAAGGCTGTGTCGTGGAGTGTCTGAACAGGCGCTGCAAAGTTACATGCAGGAGGACCAGTTTTCACAGAGGAATACTGGGTTCACCCTGTTGAAACATCAAAGAGGAGAAGATAGACGGTCAATATCTTGTAGAGAAGATTTGCAAAATCCCGCCAGCCATTGGATCTGTCAAAGAAGCAAGGAGGCTATGGCCGCGTTCGGAGTTCAAGCTCTAGGGGTCGTGAGCCGTTGGATCGTTGACCAATTTCCTATCAACCGTCTGATCTGATAGGAGCTGCACGAGGTTTACTATCAGCATTCCCATGGATAGGAGATCAGGGAAGTCCATAGTGAAAACCTCGACATAATCTGAGCCGTCCATTTGGGGAGACAGGTGTCAGAAATCTGAAGAGAGTCGGTATATCGACATTCAGAAAATCAGGAGTCACGATAGTAGAAGATCAGGAATTTCTATAGGAGAAGTCCCAGGAGGATCAGAGTCGTCCATTTGTGGAGACGCGTGGCGGACATCGAGGCATCGAGAGTCGGGATATCGGAGTTCCTAAGGTCATGAAAGTCGGGACATCACAAGTCTCGAAATCCCGAGAGTAAATCTGAACCGTCCATCTTGAGGGGACATGTGACAGAAAGCAGAGTCATCGGGGAAAGTCCCGACAAGAAGTCGCCTATCGGTATTTGGATCATCGGGATATCGGGGATCCTAGTGACAAGGGGTTCATGCATTTTGGAATCGTGAAACCCGAAACCCCGATGAGAGGTATGACTGCGGTCATATAGAGGAGGTCACGTGGACCAAGAGTATATCCTGGAGGGCTAACGTAAATTGAAGTGCATCGGGATTTTGAAGCCAAAAACCCCAACGGGAGGTAAGACTATGGTCACGGGGAAATGGTCATATGGGCCAAGAGCCTAGCTAGGAGAGTTAGTGCATAGGGAGCGTGTCGGGATTCGAGGGATTGTGAATCCTGAGGACAAGTGCATTTTGGCATTTGAAAGTCTGAAACCCCGACGAGAGGGAATATAAGGCTGCGGTCTTATGGAAGGCGGTCACGTGGACTAAAGGCCTAGCCCGGGAGGCTAAGGCAACGAGGAGCGTATCGTGGATTGGAAATTGGTAAAACAAGTTGTTTGGACATCACAAGTGTCGAAATCCCGATAGGAGGAGCCCCGATAACAAAGTAAAAGGTTAGCATTGATTTAGAAGAAAAGGAGACCCCGTAAGAGAGTTACTGTGGGTGAAAATTTCCCGATAGGGAAATTGTAGAACCTTTCAGTTCTTTGGGCCGAGGAAGGAGGAAAGATCCTGTGAGCGGATGTGCCTAGCAGGCGTGCCTGCGTCAAGTGGTATCAGATCTTATAAAATCTTCTTTGCTTTCTGTAGTAGAGAAAAAAGGAAAATTCACCATGCCGCCGAGGAGAAGAGATAGACAATCGCCCGATCCAGAGGAGGAAAGGGAGACACCCAGAGGAAGGAGTAGAAAAGTGCAGAATCCAGAAGTAGAAAGAGGTCTGCATAACTTACGCGCTAGAATTGTAGACATGGAGATAAGAGAAAGGTGCAAAGATAATATAGGAGATATCAGTGAGTTCGAAAATGAAGATGATGCTGGACATGGAGAAGAAGAAATCCCAGCAGAAGATGCAGCAAATGAGCGCTTACTTAAAGCTATTGCAAGAATGAGTGCAAAGGTGAAAATGGACATTCCAGTTTATGAGGGAAATCTAGATGTAGAAGAGCTTCTAGACTGGATTAGAGCTCTAGACACCTATTTTGAATATGAAGATATTGAGGAGGACAAGAAGGTCAAGCATGTTGTCACAAGATTAAGAGGACATGCAGCCTTGTGGTGGGATGAACTACAAGTGGATAGGCATTGCCAAGGCAAGCAGAAAATTAAGAGCTGGGACAGGATGATTGCAAAGATGAAGGCAAAATTTATTCCCAGGGACTATCAAATTTCTCTGTTCAGGAGGATGCAGAACCTGAGACAGAAGCTAATGACAGTGAAGGAATATATTGAGGAATTTTATAGGTTGAATATCAGGGCAGGTCATCGCAAAAACAATGACGAAAAAGTGGCCAGGTATATGAATGGCCTGAGATATGAGATTCATGATGAAATGAGCATGGAAACCATCCAAACGGTGGAGGATTCTTATCAAATGGCTTTGAATGCTGAAGAGAATCTGAGCCGCAAGCAAAGTTAGAGGGGCAGAGGCAGAAGTCAGCCCAGAGGCAAGTCAGTTGCCCAAGAAAGAACCCAGAAGCCCAAGGACGACTGGAAGAAACCTCAGACTCGGACAGAGAGAGGTGGAACCTCACAGCGAGGGCAACAATATGCTGAACAAAGAGGACAACATAATGAGCAGAGAGGAGATTATGCTGATAACAACACTTTTCCTCGTACTAGAGGTAGAGGAAGAGGAAGAGGTGGAGTAATCACATGCTTCACATGTGGAAAGAATGGGCACAAGTCATTCGAGTGTCTAGAGAAAAAGAAAGAAATTGGAGAAGCTTACATCGCTGAGGCACAAAGGCGAGATATAGAGGCAGAAGACGTTGAAGACGGAAGATCGCTGATGATGCGAAAAGTCCTTTTGACACCAGAGAAAGAGGTGGAAAGTTCAGCCCAAAGAAAAAGTCTTTTTAGGACTGCTTGCATGACCAAGGATAGAGTGTGCAAGGTCATTATGGACAGTGGAAGCACTGATAATCTTGTTTCAACCGAGATGGTAGAAAAGCTAGAGCTGGAGACGACTGATCATCCAAGTCCATATAAGGTTTCATGGCTACAAAAAGGACATCAGGTAAATGTCACCAAACAGTGTTTAGTTGAATTTAAGATAGGGAGATATAATGATAAGATTTTATGTGATGTCATTCCTATGGATGTTTGTCATCTATTGCTGGGTAGGCCATGGAAATATGATAGAAATGTGATTCATGATGGGAGAATGAACACATGCACCCTAGAGAAGAATGGGAGGACACACATGTTATGTCCAATAAAGGATAAGGAGGTGAAACCGGAAGTAAGCAACACAGTACTTCTCATGAGTGGGAAGGAACTCCTTACCGATGTTAAAAAGAGGGAGGATCCACAATTATTTGTGGTCAGGAAACCGAAGATTGTTCTAACTAGCACAAGAGTGGATGATTTTCCAGAAGAAGTTCAGGAACTGTTGGAAGAGTTCACTGACATAGTAGTGGACAAATTACCTCGTTCGTTGCCACCGATGAGAAGTGCGAGTCATCACATTGATCTCATACCTGGAGCCAGTTTGCCAAATAAAGCCGTGTACAGATTGACACCACAGGAGAATGAAGAAGTAAAAAGACAAGTCTAGGGTTTGTTGGACAAAGGTTTGGTCAGGGAAAGCTTGAGCCCATGTGCTGTTCCGATGGTACTCAGTCCGAAGAAAGACGGAGGCTGGAGGATGTGCACTGGTTCAAGGGAAATTAATAAGATAACCATCAGGTACAGATTCCCATTACCAAGAATGGATGATTTAATGGATTTCTTAAGTGGAGAAAAATTCTTTTCAAAGATTGATTTGAAGAGTGGATATCACCAGATTCGCATGAGAGAAGGTGATGAATGGAAAACAACATTCAAGACAAACGAAGGTTTGTATGAATGGCTTGTTATGCTATTTGGCTTAACAAATGTGCCAAGTACCTTTATGAGGTTGATGAATGAAGTCCTGAAGGATTTCATCGAAAAAATTGTTATCGTATATCTGGATGATATACTAATTTTCAGTAAAACGAAGGCTGAAGATCTGAAGCATTTGGCCATTGTGATGAAGAGATTACAGCAAGAGACGCTGTTGATAAACATAAAGAAGTCCTCATTCATGAAGACATAACTCATTTACTTGGGATTTTTTATTTCGGAAAATGAGTTGAGGATGGATCCAGACAAGGTGGAGGTAATCAAGAATTGGCCATCACCAAGGAATGTATTCGAGGTGAGAAGTTTTCATGGATTGGCTAGTTTCTACCGAAAATTCATTAGGAATTTCAGTGGAATTAGTGCAGCAATGATGGATACAGTGAAGAAAATACATAAATCTTTTCACTGGACAGAAGAGGCTGAGAAGAGTTTCAATTTGTTGAAAGGGAAGATTATGGAACAACCAATTCTGGTGTTGCCGGATTTTCAAAAAACATTTCAGGTGAAATGTGATGCAAGCAGGTTTGCAATAGGAGCAGTCTTAAGTCAAGATGACAGACCAATTGCATATTTCAGCGAGAAGCTGAATGAAGCGAAGGTGAAGTATTCCACGTATGATAAGGAGTTTTATACCATCATCCAGGCATTGAAGAAATGGAGACACTATTTGATTCCAAAGGAATTTGTTTTATATAGTGATAACCATGCATTGCAGTTTGTGACTCAACAGGAAAAGTTGAATCAGAGGCATGTTAAATGGGTTGAGTATATGCAAAATTTCACATTTGTGATTAAACATATTTCTGGTACTGCTAACAAAGTTGTTGATGCTTTGAGTAGGAAGCGTTTGTTGTTGCAGGAGTTCAAAGTCAAAATATTAGGTTCTGATGATCTCAGAGACATGTATGCAGATGATCTAGACTTCAAGGAAGCGTATGATGTAGCTGAGAATCCAGTTCTCAGAGATAGCAACAAATGGGCTGAATACATGATCCAGGAAGGGTTGCTATTTAAGGGAAATTAGCTATGTATTCCGAATTGCTCCATGAGGGAGAATCTGCTGAAGGAAAAACACAGTGGAGGATTGGTCGGACACTTCGGTCATGATAAGACATTCGAAAAGATGAGCGAGTCATACTTTTGGCCAGGGATGCGATCATAGGTCAAGAGGTTTGTAGACCGATGCAGAATTTGCCAGCATTCAAAGGGAAGGAAGTAGAATGCGGGTTTTTATCAACCATTGCCCATACCTGAGAAGCCGTGGGATGAAATTAGCATGGATTTCATATTGGGATTGCCAAGAACGCAAAGAGGATTTGATTCGATCTTTGTGGCGGTGGATAGATTTTCCAAGATGGCACATTTTATCCCATGTCAAAAAACCAGTGACGTGACTCACATCGCGAATCTGTTTCTCAAAGAAGTCATTCGACTTCACGGCTTACCAAGGAGTATTGTTTTGGATAGAGATACAAAGTTCATGGGGAACTTTTGGAGTACATTATGGAAGAATTTGTGGACTAACTTGTTGTTTAGTTCAGCTTATCATCCTCAGATGGATGAACAGACAGAAGCAGTGAACAAAAGTCTGGGAGATTTGCTGAGAATCTTGGTGACAGAGCACCATAGTAGTTGGGACAATGTATTGTCACAGGCAGAGTTTTCTTATAATGACTCAGTGAATAGGAGAACACAACAGAGTCCATTTCAGATTGTTTATGGCATGCAGCTGAGAGGAGTTTCTGAATTGAGAGATTCGGAACAGACTGCTACTAGGAGTGCTAGTGCAGAAGAATTCGTGGAGGCGATGAAAGAACTTCACAGCCGGGTGAAGGAGCAACTGCATAATTCAAGTCAGGAGTATAAGTGGAGAGAAGATCAGCATAAAAGACAACTTCAGTTTGAGGTTGGTGACTTGGTTCTGGCACACTTCAGAAGAGAAAGGTTCCCGATAGGAACATACAATAATATGAAGATGAAGAAAATCGGACCATGCAAGGTCTTGAAGAAAATTGGGGAGAATGCTTATGAGATTGAATTACCCGATGGGATCGAAATTTCTCCGATATTCAATGTCTCAGATTTATACCCATACAAAGCTGGGGAAGCAGGAACAAGTGATGAACAGTCAGAGGTTCAATGGAAGAAGCAGATTCCAGTTGCAGAGAAGCCACAGATGGAGCAGATACTGGATAAACGAGTGGGTAAGAAAACCAGAAGGAAAGAATATTTTTAATATTTGGTCAAGTGGAAGGGCCATCCAGTTGAAGATGCCAACTGGGAGACTGAAGCGGAGATTCTGAAGCATGGACAGACCGTGCAGGAGCTCATGGATAGGAGCCCATGAAAGTTTTCAAGTGAGGGAGTATGATGCAAGAGCATCTCTCACAGCAAGCAAGCCAACGCAGAAAACAAAGGACAGTTGGACAAACCCAGCCCAATTTTTGAATTTTCCCTTGGATTTGATGCGCCAAATATAAATGAGATCATTTAATGAAGGCACCTTGGTATAATGTAATCAGACCTTGAGCGCCCCGCTCTCGTCTGAAGTAGATAGAGGCATTTATGCTGAGATGAAATAGGTAGATAGAATTTAAATATTAGATTAGACAGTTTTAGAAAGAAGGAGGGAAATGGGATATAGACACCCTCATTGTGCATTGTAAAATAATCCTGAGCATTGAGGAGAGAAGCAGAGAGTTGTGTAGGAACACCCATGTACAATTATTTGGATTAATAGAAGAGATTGATTCAAATCCATGGTTTTGTGTTTGTTCTCTGTGTATGTATGTTGAATGCTATGCTCATGAGTATTACTTCTTGTTATGCATTTGTTTTACATGCTAAGTATGAATGATTTCTTGCTGAGTGTTTGAAATATGAGAAAGGAAGTAGAAGAAATGAGTTTCAATTGTTTCTCTATCTGAGCGAGGATTCCTGCAAGGACTGCAGTTGAAGTCGTCCGCAAGGAGTGCGTTGAAAGAAGGCTCAGATAGTTTAACTCTTGTTCTCATTCACCCAGAAGTGAAATTGGGTTATAGGAGCCGTGCAAGGAGTGAACAGGCTAAGGAAAGTCTCAGTAATGAATTTGAGCAAAGTATTGAAGGACTACTGCTGCAGGTGTGCGCAGAGTCGAAAGAGCTCAACACTTGGAGGTGTTCAAGGATTGCTGCAAGGAGTGCACGCAAGAGTCTTTGTGAAGACTCAGGGTTGTGTGAAGCTTAGGAGGGGCAAGGCTTTCAAGCTCATCGTAGAGAAGCACAGGGAGGTTGTGCCGTGGAGTGTCTGAACAGGCGCTGCAAAGTTACGTGTAGGAGGACCAGTTTTCACAGAGGAATACTGGGTTCACCCCGTTGAAACATCAAAGAGGAGAAGATAGACGGTCAATATATTATAGAGAATATTTGCAAAATCCCGCCAGCCATTGGATCTGTCAAAGAAGCAAGGAGGCTATGGCCACGTTCGGATTTCAAGCTCTAGGGGTCGTGAGCCATTGGATCGTTGACCAATTTCCTGTCAGCCATCCGATCTGACAGGAGTTGCACGAGGTTTACTATCGACATTCCCGTGGACAGGAGATTGGGGAAGTCCATAGTGAAAACCCCGACATAATATGAGCCGTCCGTTTGGGGAGACAAGTGTCAGAAATAGGAAGAGAGTCGATATATCGACATTCGGGAAATCAGGAGTCACGAGTGTAGAATATCGGGAATTTCTATAGGAGAAGTCCTAGGAGGATCAGAGCCGTCCATTTGTGGAGACGCGTGGCGGACATCGAGGCGTCAGGAGTCGGGATATCGGAGTTCCTGAGGTCGTGAAATTTCGGACATCACAAGTCTCGAAATCCCGAGAGTAAATATGAACCGTCCATCTTGAGGGGACGCGTGGCAGAAAGCGGAGTCATCGGGGAAAGTCCCGACAAGAAGTCACCTATCAGCATTTGGGTCATCGGGATATCGGGGATCCTGGTGACAAGGGGTTCATGCATTTTGGAATCGCGAAACCCGAAACCCCGATGGGAGGTATGACTGTGGTCATATAGAGGAGGTCACGTGGACCAAGAGTCTAGCCTAGAGGGCTAACGGAAATTGAAGTGCATCGGGATTTTGAATCCAAAAACCCCGACGAGAGGTAAGACTACGGTCACGGGGAAATGGTCATATGGGCCAGGAGCCTAGCCAGGAGAGTTAGTGCGTAGGGAGTGCGTAGGGATTCGAGGGATAATGAATCCTGAGGACAAGTGAATTTTGGCATTTGAAAGTCCGAAACGCCGACAAGAGGGAATATAAGGCTGCGGTCTTATGGAAGGCGATCATGTGGACTAAAGGCTTAGCCCGGGAGGCTAAGGCAGCGGGGAGCGTATCGGGGATCGAAAATCGGTAAAACAAGTTGTTTGGACATCACAAGTGTCGAAATCCCAATAGGAGGAGCCCTGATAACAAAGTAAAAGGTCAACATTGATTTAGAAGAAAAGGAGACCCCGTAAGAGAGTTACTGTGGGTGAAAATTTCCCGATAGGGAAATTGAAGAACCTTTCAGTTCTTCGGGCCGAGGAAGGAGGAAAGATCCTGTGAATGGACGTGCCTAGCGGGCACGCCTACATCACGGAGTCAGACCATATCCCAATGAAAGAAATCCCCATCATAGTATCACAACTAAGCTTCTAGGAAGCCAGTGAAACAACATAGCAAGAACACTACAGATTGCCAAATAAACAAGAAATACAAAACGACTATTCTGAGAGAACATATTCTGGTATGTAAGTATGACTGTAAAAGGGATACGCTACAAAGTTGTGTCATAACTCTACATGGTTGTAAAGTGTGAAGCCAAATAGAAGGTTTAGTGAAATAGTGCAACAACTTAACTCTTTTGTGTCGCTTACATCCAACACATTATATATCCAATTCTCTTTTCCATATTCCTCACACTCCGAGTGATTTTTGAAATACCCATTTAAGAAATTTTAAGCAAGAGGGAAAAAATGACACCAACCCCACAGAGTATTATTGTTATAA
>SNQJ01S0082889.1:23715-33796 GCA_010110895.2 Picea sitchensis
ATATCAAATATTTTGTGTTGTCAACTTTCATGAGTATTTCTGAGTTTATATGCTAAGTATAGCATTGTGTTATTCCACATTTACAAATTGTTGTTTAAAGCATTTATATTACAACGCACAGTATTTCGTGTAGTTTGTGGACTACGCGACAAGTCCTGAGTGATTCAGTGACGAGGCTTTTGGCATGCAGTATTTTGTCACTGCAATGTGCACAGTTTCCTTGCGTGTTGAGGATCCAAGCTTTTACTTCCGCGCACTAGATTCAAGAATAAAAACTATGTAGAGTGGATTTTATTAACCTAACAAGAATGTAGTCATCTTAATTTAGGATTTATCATGTATCAAATTTCTAGAAATATAATTTTTTTGAATTGTAAGTTAGTTATAAATTTAAATATCATCTTATATCAATATATTATTATTTTTGAATTGTAAGTTAGTTATAAATTGAAATATCATCTTATATTAATATATTAATATAAATACTCTTTTTTTCTTTCTTTATATAGGATTTTTATATTAGATATTTATATTAGGGACTATTGAAGCAATACATATCAATTGTCTCTGATGATTAGTGGACGTTTTAAAAACTCCTTACATAGTTTATTTCCAAAATTACAAACAACATTATAAAGAAATGTGAAAATCTGCATACTTTAATAATATTAACATATAGTATCATTATTATTATTTTCCAAGAAAAAAACAATTTTTGTTCCATGATATAAAGAAAGTCACATTCGTGCTCAAAGCACTATGCAAATAAAACCAAGTACAAGTGGATAGTGCACTTACAAGATTAAAATTACATTAATAATGTACATTTCATTTCTTGTCCTTGATAAAATAATCCTCAAATTTTCACTTTCCCCCCCTTTTTTTACCTTCTTGCCACTCTTCTAAAAGAGCCACAACAACTAACTATGAAACTTCTTGAGATAAAAATTCTCATGATGTCTTTTTGTTGTGTCTATTCTGTATCCATTTCTTCTAATTTATCCTGGGAGAAAGGAGTGGATTCCTCAATTATCATTGACAAGTCTTGATTAAATACCTCATTCGGATCAATGTTGGTCTCCAATTTTGGTTCTTCTAGAAAATTCCATCCCTTTGGTTCCTTTTTTTCTTGGGAGGATGAGCTCGAGCATGGGGAGAGTGTTGTAACAGAGGTCAAAATTGACTGGCTGCCCAAGGCATGAAGAAGGCATTTCGAAGATCTTGTGTACGTGGGAACAGTTGATATATCTGGAGCCATACAAAAGAAAGTAATATTTACATACTCTGAAAAGGATAGAGAATTATGGATGAAAGAGATAGATGGAGAGCGACGTCTGGCATTGGAACCTGATGTGGAACAAGCAATAGGCTTTAGCCATGTAATTGATTTGATTGCTTCTGGAGGAAAGGTAGTTTCCGAAGTTGTATAAGAAGGATCAAAATAGTATGCCATGAGCCAGGGAAGAATTTCAATTTTTTAAGCAGACCTCCTTCTATCATATGGGTACAAACAGGATTTGAAATCGCTGGTTCATGATATTCCACGTCGTCGTCAGTGTATCCTCATGTCTGCAACTTCAAGTGAAGATGTTGAGAAGATAAAAAAGCTTGTGCTGCACAGTTCTGTAATTCTGACACTAACTGAAGTGGAAGGAAATGAGTATAATGGAGTTGTGCCCAACAGTATGCAGCAATTTTGGATTTCATGTGATGTGCATGACAAACTACTTTACATTCTCGCCCTTCTTAAACTGGAATTGGTTCAGAAGAAATCTTTAATCTTTGTTAATTCTATTGATACGGGTTTCAGGTTGAAACTCTTCCTTGAACAGGTGGGATCAAATCTGCTGTCTTAAATTCAGAGTTGCCACAAAACTCACGTCTCCACATGCTTGAGGAGTTCAATGCTGGTTCGTTTGATTATTTGATAGCGAATAGATGATAACAAACCGGAAAAAGTTGAGAATGAACCTATTGAAAAGAGAATGGCCAATCACTAAAGGCTTTGGCACTTCTTGGGGAAGAGGTGTCTGGCTTATTTGGATCTGCAGGATGACCATCGTTTCAAACAAGCATTGAAAGTCAAGAACCCAAAACACAGGTTAAAAAAGGTTTTGAAATGTTGTAAGAATAAAACAAAATGTGAGGGTGGAGATGCGATTGATGAAAATCTGAAGAAGCAGGAAAAAAAGAATGGGGCTCCAACACATATTATTACAAAAATTGCTCAATTGTTGCAATTCCACATTACTACCTATTTTGACAATGAGCTCCCTGGTCAACCAAGGGCAACTCAGCTATCGGGACGACCCATTAAGTCCATATGCAGTAGACTGACGGCCAAGGAGGGTCGCATCAGAGGGAATTTAATGGGAAAACGTGTAGATTTTTCTGCACGTACAGTTATTACTCCTGATCCAAATATCAACATTGACGAGTTAGGAGTGCCTTGGAGTATTGCACTGAATTTG
This sequence comes from Picea sitchensis, assembly GCA_010110895.2. Taxonomy (NCBI): domain Eukaryota; kingdom Viridiplantae; phylum Streptophyta; class Pinopsida; order Pinales; family Pinaceae; genus Picea; species Picea sitchensis. The sequence continues at coordinate 26,187 of SNQJ01S0082889.1, forward strand.
ACATATCTAGAAACTATGACTCCATGTAACTAGGAGAGAACTTATTCGACTTTGTACCAAATGGTATTGCAAATACAAGCACTTCTGGTGCTTGCTGGAAGAGCATCGGATTCTCTCTGTCGTTGAAAAGTTCATAAGTGATACTAGTGTACTTGATCAATCTCTCACAGGCCAAAGTAAATCAGAAGCTCCAAAAGATTTGTGTGTGGTTAATCCGTTTGTTGGAGGTCAGTATGTTGATAACCACGTTGATGCTCATTTGTTACCTGAATTGAACCCCAAACTCAAAGTTGTTGGCATCACAGAATCTTTAAAAACTGTTGGGCAACGTGAAGGTTCATGTTACAGGAACAGACCTTGTAAAGAGTATCCGAAGAGACATTTCTTGCCAACAAAACCAAAAAGAGGCATTCATGTGGAAATATGTACAATGAAGCAGATAGAAAACCTTTCAAATCATGAATCGGTGGGTATAATTGATCAGATAGTTACAGACATAACAATTACTCCTCAGCATGTTAATAGTGGTGATCTGGTTGACCTAAAACTTAGTGTTGATATTGGGGATAGTAAACAAGGTTGGGGCAATTGCTTGGACAATGAATATTTCAAGAAGATTAACAATAACAACAGTGTAAAACATGGGGTGGCAGTGGCAACTGGTCCTTGTAATTGCAAATCTTGTTCTGCAAACATACATTTTTGTCCAGGTTGCATGTGCTATATCTGTAATCTATCTATTCAGCCAAATGAAACATGGAACTATATAAAGTGTCCCCGTTATCATATTTTCCATTTTGAATGTACTATTAAAGAAAAAATTGGAAGGGTTGATTTTGATTTATTTCCAAGGTGCAGGGAGACGAATTGGGAAGACTATGGGGAGAGCGAAATTTTTGGGCACCTCTGCAGTTGGGGCAGTTGAAGATCATGGTTCGTGTTTTAAATTTGCCGAAGTCTATCGTGCGGCCTCTCGAATGTTCGTTCGGAGAAAACAACAACCCGAGCGTTCGGAGAAAACATTCAGAGAAAACAACAACCCAATCTAATTATGTCAGAGCGGCTATATTTAGAAGACAACGACCTGAGCGTTACTCCGGAGTGGGTGTCTAAGCTACGTAACCTTAAAAGGATTGATGCCGCATAGTATTCGTATTATACAGCAGTGATTGTAACGCTCGACAAAAATAGGGTCATTTACCTGGTAATTTTCAGTGATGGTGCAGACATGTGAGCGTTACCATTCTATCGTAAATGTGGGCGTTACCATTTACCTGGTGGCCGTCAGTAATGGTGCAGAACGTGGAGGTACAGGCAAGCAGGTCCCGAACGTAGAGGGTGAGATGCTGTCACGGATTTCGTTTTCGTTGAGGAAGACGACAGACAACCACAATAGTGATGTTATTCCGAGGGTTCTCTACAGGGAGAAAATGTGAATGACTACATTGATCTGAAGGTGAGAATATATGTTTGCTAATGTACAGTCGTGTGAACGAGCCTTACTGCCAGTGCAATTGCACCCAGCAGCCTTCTGAGAGCTTATGTTCAGCCAATCGAGTTCTTGGATTCGGTGATAAGATCGACCGTTCCCGTGGCTGTGGGTGGCGCGATATGCATGAAGAGGTTTATTTCGAGCGGGGGTTTCATACTCGTCAATACTTTTCAGAAATCCTGGAATCCCTAACACTAGTCAGAGTGGAGACAGAGTTGAAGCAATTGCACTGAAAAAAAGGAAAGACATCGACAAGCTCAGCAGTGTAACCCCAAGACCAGCCAATCGAGTTATTTCCTTCGGCTTCTTCTACGCCCGTGGAGCCTTGTGTGAAGCCTAAAGAAGTCAATCATGAACACAAGTATCACCATCATGATAAATCTAAAGCTAAAACATTCAGAGTTATGCCCATGGAAAATCGGTTCACCAGACCTGCCAGACCACAGGAATCGGATAGCTTCTACAGGAAGATCATGTCAGCCATGTCTTGCGAGACCAGTGCGGGTGCAACTGCTATGATCATCACGATGTTCTATCTGGCCTTCTGCGGACCGGCTCTGTGCAATCTTCTTTACATCCGCATGGTGGTATTTCCTCCCAATGTCCGGCCACCATTCAGAAAGGAAGAATAGGAACAACAATAATAACAAAAAGGTGGTTGATCTTCAATCCAGTGAGCACAGGAAGAAGGCGACAATGGACGTGTTGCTACAGAGGAAGCACAATTAATGTGCTTGTTCTGTGATGTGATGGTGTTTAACGTTGAAAAGAGGCATTGAGGGCGAATGATAGATCTTCAAACAATAATTAACGGCGGATCTTCAAACCTTCAGAAGCCATATAGCTCTTTCTCCGACCTCGCTGGAGTAGCGAATCCAGTTTGTGTAGTGTTTGAGCACTGTTTATAGATTTATATAGTTGGTAGCTCATCCGGCCACGGGTTAGTGAAAATGACTTAGNAGCCTTGTGTGAAGCCTAAAGAAGTCAATCATGAACACAAGTATCACCATCATGATAAATCTAAAGCTAAAACATTCAGAGTTATGCCCATGGAAAATCGGTTCACCAGACCTGCCAGACCACAGGAATCGGATAGCTTCTACAGGAAGATCATGTCAGCCATGTCTTGCGAGACCAGTGCGGGTGCAACTGCTATGATCATCACGATGTTCTATCTGGCCTTCTGCGGACCGGCTCTGTGCAATCTTCTTTACATCCGCATGGTGGTATTTCCTCCCAATGTCCGGCCACCATTCAGAAAGGAAGAATAGGAACAACAATAATAACAAAAAGGTGGTTGATCTTCAATCCAGTGAGCACAGGAAGAAGGCGACAATGGACGTGTTGCTACAGAGGAAGCACAATTAATGTGCTTGTTCTGTGATGTGATGGTGTTTAACGTTGAAAAGAGGCATTGAGGGCGAATGATAGATCTTCAAACAATAATTAACGGCGGATCTTCAAACCTTCAGAAGCCATATAGCTCTTTCTCCGACCTCGCTGGAGTAGCGAATCCAGTTTGTGTAGTGTTTGAGCACTGTTTATAGATTTATATAGTTGGTAGCTCATCCGGCCACGGGTTAGTGAAAATGACTTAGTGGTTTAAACTTTCTGAAAGAGGTTTGGGGTCAATTCTTCGTTGGCTGTCTCTGTTATGTGCCTCCCTCATGTCTCCTCCGGATAGGTGTCAAATTTACATCCGGTATCATCTCTATGGGGTAGTGCCCAGGAGTATTTCGTCAAGTGTTCCCTGTAAAAACTCTATATAGTCACAGAGACATTAAGGAGTGTCTTCAAATCAGCCTGTAATGTCTTTTCAAATCAGCCCGAGAACAGGCTCAGGTGGTCATTGTTGATGGATCGCTGCAGAAGAAGCATAATTTATAAGATTTGTTGCACTACGGGTGCCTGAAACTAAAGGGAGAACCCTCGAGGAAATACAATCACCATTTCAATAAACTTGACCAGAATATATTACTGCAGTAAAGGCACCTTGTTAGATTGTTAACAGAAAGTTGGTGGATTCTGATATTGAAAAGCAAAACCGCAGCTTCCAAGGGCCAAAGAAGGAATGACGAGTGGTCAAACGACTAGTAATAGTTCCAGGAGCTGGCAGATGCGCCTGGCAGTTGCAGAATGCCATGAAGACGAACCGTTTCAGGTTCCTGGAACACAAAGAGTTTTAGTTTCTTTTAAAAGACTGATGTATGAAGGAAGAAAGGGGGGAGCCCGGGAGCCTTTTTTTCCAGTATTATCGTTTCTGAAGTTTTCATCACTGTTTTTTCTGCCTTATGTTCGTTATTTCAGCTTGTAATGGTTACAATTCAGTACAACCTCTGATGTAGCTATTTAGAAGCACCCTTTAATGTGCAGTTTTTCCTCTGTTTTGCCGTGAGTGAAACAAGACCTGTGCTTTAATTTCCTCTGTCTTTCATCAAGACAAGACCTGCGTTCAGATATTTGAAATTTCAGTGTTATTTCTTCTATTGAAAGGAAGACGAGATGCTTGGCTTTTTCTTTCAGTTTTGTTCATCTCTATCTGCTATCCATCCTCATGATTTTTAAAATGAATTAGACAAACGAGGTCATGCCTTTTGTTTTTGATCTATAAATGAGTGGAATGACTATTTTAGACCTGGTTCTAGAAGCTTCCTATGACTGGTCAATCAACAAGATTTATCTCTTTTAAAAATGTGCTAAAGCTTGGCTCTTTCACAGCCTAGAGTCAACTCATATGACATATCCTAAACTTGAATGTTGTGTTATCATAATCCAAAAAGTGTGTGTATGAACCTTACTATTTAGTTGATCACAACACAAACATGTGCATAAACCTACTAGAATTCCCCAAAGATATGATTTTATGTAAACCAAAACATTTTCAATATCCTCAAAAACTAATAAATACCACAAATGTAATTGTAAATTGGGTAGATGAATTCAAAGTAGCATTCTAGTAATTAACACACCTACATGATCAAATTCCGTGAACAAGGGAGTTGTAAAAAGTCAATCTAGCGCTTCCCCAAAACCAGGGAAAGTAAAAAACTTACTGATAATCAACACGATCATAGAACTAGACAATACAAAATCCCTTGGAACACATCAAGATATCACATTTCTTGATCCAAGTCAAGTGAATCCACTGATGTAGGAGGCCAATTCCCATTACATGTGCATATAATCATTTTTTTTTTTTCATATAGTGAATGTAGACGGGTTACCTCTATAATATCCATGGCCAGCTACACTGTTCATTGTGTTGTACTATGTAAACACTATGAATAAGAGAAGGTGTCGAATTATTTCAATTAATTTTGACTACACTTTTAAATGATAGGTTTAGAAGTTGAATCTTTACTTCTATTATATTCAAACAACAAAGTTTGATCCTTAGTTTACCTCATATATTAAACATTAATGTTTGAAGAATTCCTTATGCTTATTCCAATTTTCTCTTTAGATCAAAAATACAAAAAAACAAAGTTTGATACTCAGTTTACCCCATATATTAAACATTACCGTTTGAAGAATTCCTTATGCTTATTCCAATTTTCTCTTTAGATCAAAGACACAATCTAAATAGTGCACCCACAGATAGATGGTATTTCCTAAATGGATCTAACCATAGTATGGAATTCAACTTTATTTTTATTTGTTATTGGTATTATATTTTTTTTTGAAATGACATATAATGATGTAAGCATTATTCAATGAACAAACATGACAATATCTTTATAGCACTTGACTGTAGATGCACCTTTTTGATACTCAATTTACTCCATATATTAAACATTGTTGTATGAGGTATTCCTTGTACTCATTCCAATTTTCTCTTTAGATAAAAAACACAAATACACAATCTATATAGTACACCCATAAAGAAAGGGTATTTCCAAAATAAAAACTAACACCTTTATTTTTATTTGTTATTGGTATTATATATTTTTTTAAAGTGACATATAATGATATAATGATGTAAACATTAGTAGACCAACATGAAAATATCTTTATAATACTGAACTAGATGCACCTCATTAAGCTATATACAATTATAGAGTGAATTTGTGCCAAAAATACTTAGAGACAAAAGGTGTTTAAGGGTGAGATTTATATATAACATGGTTGCATTATTTGAAAATACAATAACGACATGAAATGGGCTCAATGATGTTCGAGATGATATCAAAATTGATCTCTGAATTCGCACTATAATCTTATCAAAGAGACAATTATTCTTACTTGAGAGAACAATGCTTACTTCCTTCTACAAAACAATAAGTTTGCATTTCAAAACTTAATAATGAAAAACAGTAAGATTGCATTTCAAAGTGGTATATAACTTAAGTACTAATGTCTTTGTAAATTTGAGGTTAAGATTACTAACCTTGAATCACGATAAACCTCAAAAACATGCATCCAACATTAAAGTTGCTCTCGCCTTCTGATCAAAATTTATGTGAAGATTCAACTCCTGTATTGCTTGCGTCAACTGTTTTCTTTTGCACCAACGAAACTGGGTTGTAATTCATCAGGTTTAGCACCCATTTCAATCATGATTTACTCCATTTATGTAGCTTTAGTCATTTCTTCATCTAGGGTATCCATTTGGGATGTTTTTATAACAAACTTTACATTTGGTGGCATGAAATGTTTATAACAACCAAGTATTACTGGATCTTTATCCTTTTATCTTCAGGAATCTGGTTCAGAGTTTTATTAAATATGAGATTGAAGTCTCGTATTCTTGCATTCTTCTTTAAACAAATATGAGTGAAATTAGTGAGAAGTGCATGATATGCAACTGGGGGAGAAAACATAGTCAAGAACATGGCTTCGAGGTCATCGAATGAACCTATTGATCTATTGGGAAATGTTGTATACCATTCATAGGCTTGGTCTGATAAGGATTGGAGAAACAACCTTACCATTGCATCATCATATTCCACAAGATTAAATTCACAAACATCTAGGAACAAATCAACATGTCTTTTAGCATCACTTATTGCATCTCCAGAAAATTCTTTCAAAGTACCTTTAGGAAGGACTGGGAGTTCGTGTTGTTCGCCTCATAGGTCAAGAGGAGAATCTCTTATTCTTCTAGGGTTTATGAACCTTTGCCTTTCTTGACGTCTTCTTTCCTCCAATATTTCTTCATGTGGTTCTTCACGCCTTTCTTCATGCAGTTCTTCACGTCTTTCTTCATTTCTTTCTGCCATGTCCAGAAACTTCTCCTTTTCGTCAAGAATATGTTATTCACTTTCTGAAGTATGTAGCTGCTTACTTTTTCTTCTAGTGATTGGTCCTTTGTATTTATCTAGCTTCAATTATGTCCTTGTTCTTGTGCTCTTCGAGCTCGTCTCTTGTTTATTCAGTATTGTCTTTCGTCTCTCCTTTGTCTTCGAAGAATTTTTCTTTCTTCTTCTTGAACCGGTGTTTTCCAAGACCTATCTAATTCCTCTCCAGTTTCAACTCTTGTTATTGCAAGATTATATAGCTGATGAAGAATAATTCATAGATTATTTAATCCAATTTCTAATTGGAGATGGTTAGCTTGAGGCAAAGTCATGTAATTCTATGATACGTAACCGGATCCAAATATTTCAGTTGTTCCCAGTATGGTCGCCAAAAATGTTGACTCTTGAATCCGTTAGGACCAAAATGACAACCTCACAATGATCCGAAATCGGATCCAGAAGCCTGACAGGGCTTGAAAAATGCTCAAAAATGAAAGTGCTCAAAATATGACTAAACTAGTGCCATTGCGTCCGTCTCGTCTTCTTGATTCCGGTGGTATATTTACTTTGTCAAACGGGCTCCGTATGCGGAAGTTATCGCGTTCTGATCGAAAGCCCAAACAGGTAAAAAGTCAAAGGTCAGCTGGTCAAAAAGTCAATGCTGATGACATCAACATGCTGACTGTGCAGGATATGACATGGCACTCTCTAGCTGATGGTGGTTGGGCAGGTTCACTGACAAGTCAGACATGTGGCAGGCAATTGGACCAGTCAATAGCTGACAAATGGCATTAATCCGTCAAATGGGGAGATGCCACGTGGCCCAGTCATGGGTAGCCACGTGGCACCCAGTCATCAGTTGAAGTGGCATGTTTCAAAAA
>SNQJ01S0082890.1:0-10517 GCA_010110895.2 Picea sitchensis
GTCGCTTGATGAAGATGCGCCTGATGCTATCGACAGGCGTTGAAGGATGTGGGCAAAATTCTCCATCTTTTCATCCCTTTGTCGCGTGAGAGCTTACTCAAGCAACAGATTGATAGGATCATCTGCTCCGTCGTTTTTCTTTTCTTCCTCCATTGACGACTTCTTGGGTGTGTGAGAGCGATTGTCTTCAAGAGAGACAAGCTCGAGACCCAACTTACTATACTCAGACCTCGTCGGGGACATGCACTAAAAAAAACGATCAAGAGCAGCCTGCTCTGATACCACTGATTCAGATTATTTTTGGCACGAAATGAGAGCGGAGATATAATAAAGAAATGCACAGAGATATCGCGTATATCCAATAATATAAAAAATATATATCAGAGACGCAACCATAAACACAGAGATACAGTAATACACGATTTCTATTAATGAAAGAAATGTACAGAGACTGTAAAAATATAGAGTGAAAGACTCGTTAGAATGGTGGCAGCTTATCTCTGAGAAGAGATGTGACAGTTACTCGCATTCGCAAGAAGATGATTACAATGAGGCTCGGAAGGCCTTTTTACAATAAATAGGAATGCCAAAAATCGTAGACATCCAAAAACCTAACCCTAGGAGATGAAACGCCAAAAATCATGTGGACCCCGTTTGGGTAAGTTAGTACATCAACTTCCCGGGGTCGTAACTTTTGCATACGATCTCCGTTTTAGGTGTATGATTGCTCGTTGGAAAGGTATCGTTGAGGAGATTCATTTTGGGGGCATAATCATGCCTTTGACTATCATTGAAAACCTTGATCTCGAAAAACCTTCATTTAGGCCCTCAAAATGGCCCCGGAAGTTAAAACCTGCTAAAATTAGTAAATTGCCAAAATTGCCAGAAAACTGTTTTGAGCCAGTCGGAAAAGGTGGGTGGCCACCGATATCCACCTGGATCACCTATGATAACTTCTACAACAAGTAAACTAATCAAAATTACTCAATAAGCAACTAATCAAACTAATAAACAAGTGAACTCTATTCTTAAATTAAATTTCACAATAATTTCTAATTTATAAAAGGAAATCTTAATCTACTAAATTCAAAGCATCAACAACTACTCTTTATTCTACGATAAGGAAACTATTCTTTAATCTACCAAAGCAAGAAGACTATTCTCTAAAAAGCAAGGAAACTATCCTCTAATCTATAAAAGCAAGGAAACTCAAATATAATGTTGATGGTTATGTCTTCGGTGTCTTATGATATCACGATGACATTTAACAAGTAACGATAACTCAAGAGGGATAAACTCAAGATTGACTTCGATAGCAAAGTGAAAAGTGTGAATTAGACAATCCAATGAGAACTTAGCCATTATAGAAGCAACATCAACTATCCTGCATATCCATGTGATTTTTCAATTTATGCACTAGTCATCAACAGTATAAAAACACTATTCTATTAAATTCAAATGCATTCTACACTAATATAAGCAAATCCATACCACTAAGATTCATAACTGAAAACTAAACTTAATAATCAAATTCGAATTAAAATTGCAACCTAGATCTAGAAAAGGAAATTGCATAAAGTAAACTAAATTAATCCTATTTTAACAATTCAAATTGCAAAAGAGGAAATGCTCATAAAACACAAATTAAATCCTATTTTCTATTTCAGCATATGACAAGAAATTAGATGACCAAACTAACTAACAACTAGATAAGCAAAACTAAACAACAATTAGATAAAAAAACTGAAAATGAAAACTAAAACTAACAACTATCCATCCACCGAAACCTTGCCAAAGAAATCATAAACTAAATACCCTGTTTTAACTCTGTTTTAAATTCTATTTCAGCATATAGGAAATCTAACTATCATCTAATTACACACAGGGGTTAGTATCTAATCTTGCAAGCTAGTTCCTACTAATTAAAAAGTCATTGCTTATTAACACTAGCCTCCACAATAACCTGCAAAACTGAACTAAAACAATTAAATTATAAACAACAATTTATACACTAAAAAAGCATAATGAAAACTCATGTACAGGAAATAAATAAAACGACGACTACCCTATTCAATTCACAAGCAAACTAATTAGATATTCACCCAGACTTCCGGTGGGCCCCCCATCAAGTCGTGGCTACTCTTCGAAGATGAACCACAAGTTCAACAACAAATCACCCAGCATAACAACCCAAATCGAGTTGTCAGAAGCTCAATAGTTGGAGGCCACGAGCACAAGAAAAACCCATGTCTTTGATTCGCCCATAGTTGGTCGCCAATATGATAACCGCCAAATCGCCCATGGTTTTAGTGCAAGACGGAGTGTCGGACTGAGTGCTGGATGGAGTACCGGACGGAGTACCGGATGCAAAAATGAGCTGCAATTTTGCGTTGTGACACACAGAACACGAATTAATTTCCTGAAATCATTAAAACATGTTGAATTACACTCAAAACCATCATAAAACATGAATCATGCATACCATGTATGAATCATGGCATTTTAACTCAAAAACTCTTCAAAACTCTTCAAAACAGGAAAATACATATACACATTTGGTAAAAAAGGATCCAATCAACATCATTATATTAACCATATCACGGGCCCAACATTACCCCCACACCTAAGATTTTGCAGGTCCCAATGCAAACAAGAAGAAATTGCCCCTCATGGCTAAGCTTGTTGAGGAGGATCAACTTTAGAAGCTTCTCCTTCTTGCTGTGAATATTTTGTCTTATGCCTCTTATGTTGCTTCAATTATGCCCTGAGGTTGTGGTTGTCTTTGGTCGTCTCGTCAACCACCCTTTGAAGGGATTTCACCTTTGCTTGGAGGACTACATTATCATGGTGAAGATGCGTGTCCATAGTCTTGCTATCTTCCAATTGTTGCAGCAACTGAAAATTCTCTTGTTGTAGTTTCTCAATGGCTGGAGCAGGATCAGATATCTCAAATGAAGGTTTAGATCCTTTGAAAGATATAGAAATTCTATCAGTCTTAAGATTTGGGGTAGGCATCAGTGAGGTAGGAGTAATAGGGGGTTGATGAGGAGAAGCAGGTTCAGATTTTGTCTTTCTTTGCGGCTTCAATTCGTCTACAGACACTTCCCTAAGTCTTTTTTGAGGACTCTCGAGATCAAAGGACACTTGGATAGGGTTCAAATTAGTCAGGGGTTTTGCATAAGGTTTTCCTCTTGTGCTCCGGGTACTTTTTCGAAAGGGTTCTCTATTGAATCGATTAGCTCCTCTCCTATTTGTGGGAACTGTAGGAAAGTCTTGTTGAATTGCTTCTTGTAGCTTCTTGGGTGTAGGATCAAGAGATATTGAAGGCATTTGGAGATTAGCAATAGGCTTCTTAGTCTTTTTGCACGATGAGGCTGCAGGGGTTTCAACAAGCTTCTTGGATTTTTGTCCCGATAAAGAAATGTCTTGTGCAAGAGGGTTTGGAGTCCTTGGAGAGTGGAGTTTGGATGGAGAAATAGTCCTTAAATCCAATGTCTTTTTCTAGTCTTGATTGTCAAGTGAGGGTTTGCAAATTGATAAATGAATGCATCCCAAGTTTGCCCTTATTTTTCTAATTCGGCTAAAACAAGGAGTTTGATAAGGCCATGGTGAAAGAGGTTGTTGTGCGGGTTGGTTACATTCTTCCTCACTTGAGAGGACATCTTCTCCAAGCTATTTAAAAAGTAGAAGGGAAAATTCAACGGTTTATTGAACTGAAAGTGGGCTAACAATCGAAAGTGACAAGCTTTAAAAGTGGAATATCTACCTTCACATGTGATCAACCTGGTGATGACTATGAGAGGGTTGATCATCTCCTCTTTTATCCATTGTTATAACTTGATCGCAACAGCGAATGGTTTTTAAACCATTTATCTCCCACTCTTGGAAGCTTCGTGGTTGCGGTTATGGATTCCTCTGAGACCCGAAAGGTGAGAGACCCCACACGCGTTGTCTTCCCATCAAAACCGAGGGCAAATTGCATTGAGATGCCATCGTCGTGGCCCTTCAAGTGGGACAAAAACGACCCCCGGCCTGGGTGCAAAAATACTTCCCTGCACTGTGCAAACTTAGGGATGGCGAAAAGGTCTGCGTAGGAAGAGGGCTCATACATTTTGGGCATCGTGATGATGTGAAGGAATGTTCATAAGGAGAAATTCACAGAGAAAGGGTGTGATCGGGCTAAGGAAAGGCACGATTTTCAGAGGCCGAGTGCAATTGAACAGAGGAATGAAATAAACAAAGGCTGAGTATGTTTAAAAACAGGGGCGAACACAAATGAGTAGAGGTGAATTGGAATAATGGGATAACCCAATTCCATTTTTTAGTGCGCCTAGGGTGGAATTGGTTGCACACATGCGCGCACGAGTTGCCATGTGTGAGCGATTTTGAATTTGAAGGCATGTTTTTTGGGGGCAATCATAATGATACGAAGTTAGATCAATGTCCAAGTCTTTTGACTTGGACATTTGATCATAAAAATGTCTAAGGTTTGCATCATTCAATCTTGATTGCCATGAACTAATTCAATTAAATGCCATTAATTCTTGGTTACCTGAAATTGTGGACAATTACTTGTGTATATTTTCATATGGCACTTCGTTCGACACCTCATACGACACTTCATATGGCACCTCATATGACACTTCATACGACACTCCATATGTACCTATGTGTTAAATGCATTTTTACCTCCTGTAATGGATAGCCTGCAATCTTGGAAAGGTTTTGACAGTCACACTGATTAAGAGCAGAGGCAGAGTGTTCCATTGTTATTGATTTTGCCACCATGCCTACTCAATCCACTCGCATAAGACATGTAATTTCAATCCTATAATTTCAAAAATAAAATGACTGTTGATGTAATAACCTGTATCATGAAAACAATACATAAATTTTTACAAAGATTTACTTCTCTAGGCAGTGATCATTTGTCAACTCATGAACCCCTCCCCCACACCTAAGTATTGTGACACCTCAGAATAAAAAATATAGGAAAATAGTCAGTTCTTCCAATAGCCAAAGATTTACAGCTTGTTAAGTGTAGAGATAAATTTCACAAATTGGTCTGAAGAGACGGTTAAAAGATGGCCCTGCCTATAGGATAAGAGATCCTATATATAGATAAGAAGAAGTAGGCAAGAGAGTTTCAAGATAGTCTCATAGTTAGTTCCCAATGGCAAGTTTATGGAGTTCATTAACCTTAGCTTAACCATACATACTTCATGTCATCTTTATCTACAAGTAATGTCGTACATCAACACAAGTTTAAATTTATTATTTATTTTTTGTCAGGTTACCATCCTCGCTAGGTAGAATGCCCCGCTGCCAGCAAGCATGTTCAGTACTCCGACGGGTTTACCTAGTCATACCACAGGCCGATACCCGCTGCCAGCAGACCTGTTCAGTATCCCGACGGGTTAGCCTCTTACACCCTCAGAGACTGACCCTCCATCTTTTAAGATTTTAGTATAAGATTGCTTTATGCAAGAAGACGGGGGGACATCTATGAAAACAACTTTTTCTTTCTTTTTTTTCCATTGGGATGGTATTTATGTTAGAGGATGACTTTCCGTTATATTCCTTAGTGATTGTCCTGATGTAAGGGGTACTTAAGAGGACGTGGCCTATCTAAAGATATGATATAATCAAGCTATTTAGTGTGTAGTGGATGGTACCATTGAGAAAAGACATAAAGGTATATGTAGGCTCAACTCACTTTCTTCTTTTGTAGTTATTGTGATGTTTCCGTGACTAACCGCTAATCAAACCTCCTTGTTACTTTTTAATAAAGATACTTTACTCACTTACTCAGGTTTCTTGGGAAAATTGTACAAGAGACCTCTAAGCTTGATGGTTACTGTATCACTTCCTTACATAGTGGTGAAGATTTTCAAGAGCAATTGCTTTTTAAAATGCCTTAAGAAAAAAAGAAGATGAAAATCTTTGCAAAAATATGGCTAATTACAACAAGTCATTATTCATTTGATGCTTAGCAGACAACAAGGTTCAAATATAGCAATATTTTGAAGAAAAGTCCTTCTTTTATATTTCCTTGAAACTGTCTACTCCTGGTGAAATAAATACCTACAGAAATCTCTAGAATTGCTTATCAACAAAATTCAAAATTATTTACATATGTACAGTAGAAAATTCAGCAAAACATTCAAGAACAAGGGGGGACTTCCCCGTCTACTAAGGCCAATGCCTTGTCAGTTGACATGACCTGTAGAAAATCCTCTTTGGAAATGGGCTTATGATAAAATTTGAGTCGGTGTCCATTACTACAAAGGAGACTTGTCCATCATCAATTGTTTTGATTTTCACAGCTCCATTGTCATATATAGTGACTACCTCGTAAGGACCCAACCACTGGGTGGTGAGTTTGCCTTTGAAGGTTTTAAATCGGGAATCAAACAACATAGCCCAATCACCAGGTTGGAAGTGTTTCTTCTTAATAAACTTGTCATGCCACTTGCTCCTCTGGTTTTGGACTAATATTGTTCATTGGACGACATATTTCCTGATCTCATCAAACTCATTCAATTGTAGGGCTCGTTGTTTCTAAGCCTCATCCAATTTTAATCTCAATTCTGCAACAATACGGAAAGTCCTTACTTGGAATTCTATTGGTAGAAGCACTTGTTTCCCGTACACTAGCTCATAAGGGGTATGCCCAGTGGTGTTTCTCCAGGTGGTCCGGTAAGCCCACAAAGCCTTTGGAAGCCTATCAGCCCAATCCCAATGATGTAATTGAACGGTCTTAGTTAAGATAGCTTCCAGAACTTTGTTTGTAGATTCTACCTGACCATTAGCTTATGGGTGGTATGGAGAAGATTTACAGTGTTTAATCCCATATTTATCTGTTAGCTCTCTCATCAGCTTGGAAGTGAATTGAGTGCCTTGGTCTGTAACAATTTCACGAGGGACACCGAAGCGGGTAAAGATGTCTTCATAGATAAATTCGACAACAGATTTTTCTATAGCCCTAAATAGGGCTTTTGCCTCTATCCACTTGGTGACATAATCTGTACAAACCAAAATATGGTTCTTCTTACGAGACATGGGTGAAATTGGTCCTACAAAGTCAAGGACCCATTTTTAGAAAGGTTCTATCATAACTTGGGCACCCAAGGGCATTTTGTCAGCTGACATAGGTCTTCCTATCCTTTGGCAACTATCACAAATCCTCACATAATTGGCAGCATCTTTGAAAATGCTAGGCCAATAGTAACCTGAATGTAACACCTTATATGTTGTACGTTTGTCAGAAAAATGGCCACCACATGGTCCATCATGACAACTTTGTAGTATTTCTGGTACCTCGTCTTCTCGGACACATCTACGAATAATCAAATCGGGACCTATGCGAAAAAGTTCATGGCCAACCCAAGAGTAATTAGCACTTTGTGTAATAATTTTACGCTTTTCATGAGGTGACAAATGAGATGGTAACTTCCTAGTRGCCAGATAGTTTTCCATATCTGCAAACCACAGGGTATTTACAGAGAGGGAAAAAATGTGCTCGTCTGGGAAACTATCATCTACGGGAATATCATCATCCTCATTTTTTATTCGTGAAAGAAAATCAACTACCAAATTCTCTTTTCCAGGTCAGTCAAGAACGRTGAAGTTAAACTCTTGCAATAGTAGGAGCCACCTAGTCACTCGGCCATTAGTTATGGGTTTATTCATGAGAAATCTAATGGCGGAATGATCTATATGTACAAATACTTCGTAACCTGTAATGTAGTGGCGAAACTTGTTAATYGCATGAACAACTGCCAAGAATTCCTTCTCGGTAACTGTGTAGTTTAACTCGACAGGGGACAAGTTCTTGCTCACAAAATAAATGGCATAGGATTGTTGGTCTTCTTTCTTCCCTAATACTCCTCCTATTGCGGTGTCGGAGGCATCAGTGGATATGTGAAATGGGAGATTCCAATTGGGCCCTCTAAGGACTGGTGCCACAAACAACTTAGATTTCAGGGTCTCAAAGGCAGTTTGACACTGCTCAGTCCAAGCAAAATCAACATCTTTTATTAACAATCCAAACATGGGTGCAACAATCTTTGTAAAATTTTCAAAAAATCATCTGTAGTATCCAGCATGTCCAAGAAAGCTTCTCACCTCTTTCTGAGTCTTGGGGGGTGGAAGTCTAACGATGATCTCAATCTTTGCAGGATCGACTTTTATCCCTTTAGATGAAACATGATGTTCTAGAACCACTTCTTCGGTCAACAACATTTTACATTTTTCATGACTTAGAGACAAGTTCATTTCTTGGCATCTGATAAGGACCTTTTCTAAGTTATCTAAGGCTTCCTGGTAAGTGTTGCCATAAACTGTGAATTCATCCATGTATACCTCCACACAATCATGAATAAGATCAACAAATATCCCTAGTACTGCTCGTTGAAATGTGACAGGAACATTATAGAATCCAAATGGTAAGACCCTATAGGCATAGGTGCCCCAAGGACAAGTAAAGGTTGTCTTGTCATGATCCTCGGGTGTTATGAGAATTTGATTGTACCCGTTGTACCCATCTAAAAAGGAGAAATACTTCTTTCCAAACAGGGTATCCAAAACTTGGTCGATGAAAGGAAGAGGAAAGTAATCCTTCAGAGTGGGCTCTCGGAAATCAACACAAATTCTCCATTTCCCGGTCACTTTCTTTGGAACCAGTACAAGCGGGGACACCCACTTACTGTCGGAGATGGGATAAATAAATCTGACGTTTAATAGCTTTTGGATCTCCTCTTTTACTATATCTTTGAGTGTTGTGTGCATCCTTCTCAGGGGTTGCCTAACAAGTGTTACTCTCCCCTGGGTATATATGTGATGGATGCATGTGTCAGGGTGTATACCCTTCATGTCAGTGTATTCCCAGGCGAATGCCCCTGATTGCTCTTTAGGGATACTTACTAATTGTTTTTGTTGGTCTGCATCTAGCCCGAAGTTTATATGTAAAAATTTCCCTGGACTAATCTCGTAGGGCATAGTATAAGATATGGCAGACTCATCTATCTCGAAGATAAAAGATGTCAAAGACAAAATGGATGGGTCCAATTGTTCCTGAAATTCTTCCCCAAACATGTACTCAAATTGGGGAAAAGATTGTGGAAAATCAACACACGTGAAAGCAGAAATGAACTGGTTTAGCACATTTTTCGTTGTGTGCTCCTGAAGTGCCTAGGCATGGTCACTTGGCAATACGGGTTCTTCCCAGTCCTCATTCTCGTATGGACATTCAAGCCACCATAGATTCTCCATGATAGGTTGGGCTAGAGGGTATATGGTGAGTTTCTAGATAGAGAGTCCATTTGAGATGGTCATTTCTCCCTCTCTACAGCCAATAAATGCATTGGTTGTGGCTAACCAAGGTCTTCCCAAAATGACGAGATGGCCTTTGGTAGGATCCTTTGAGTGAATGACAAGAAAKTCTATTGGGTACTCCCATGAGGCTAAAGTAACTATGATATCATCCAAAATTCCTTCAGGTATAACCCTAGTTTTATCTGTTAATTCCAAAATGGTTGGGGTAGGTCTAAGAAGAGGTTTTAACTGTAATTTCTCCAAGGTAGTAGTGGTCATAACATTGATGGCTGCCCCTAGGTCTATGAGAGTGTTTCCAATGGAGACCTCATTAATGGTTATGGTCACTACAGGGTTTCCTGGGTTCCCATATTTTGCTAGCTTAGGCTGGTCTGATATGTACTCATAAAACTTCTCCTATCAAATGTACTGTTGGAGGACCTTCTGCTTCTTACCTAGCTTCTTAATACACAATTCTTTGACTACCTTGTTGTAGATTGGAATATCCTTAATGGCTTGAAGCAAGGGAACCTTGACACAAATATTCTTCAATTCATTCAAGATGTCAAATTCCGGTAAAGTGGTAGGTTTCTCGATTATTAATCTGTTTGGATAAGGAGGGGCCTTCGTACTTTGTGAAGGTTCATTTTGGGGAAGCTTGGGTTCTAGGTCCTTGGGAATAATAGCATCTTCCCACCTAGTGTCATTCGTAGGTTGTTTTGGGGTTTCCTCATCTTATTCTTCTTGGATGACTATTGAAGGTCTCTACCTGTCCAGAACTTTTCCCGACCTTAGTTGAATCTCCTGTAGTGGAACAGGAGTAATAACATATGTCGGGAAGGCCTGCATCTCAACGTTGTGAAGAGGTTAAGAGGGATTATTATTGGGATTGGGCACTGGTTGTGCCGGTAATAATGTTGGTCTTGGGGAGCTTGCATTATGATATTGTTGCGGTTGTTGTTGTGGGATAGGAGGTAAAGGTGGTGGAACAAAACCTGGTAGAAGCTACATAGTGTTTTGTGGAAACCGGGGATAAGGATGGTTGGACATAGGGATAGGTGGAGCTTGAGGGTTTCCTTGGTTATGCCCTCCTCTCCATCCTTGAAGCCAAGGATGTTGGTACTGTGTAGACCAGTTTTTCCAATTTGGTGAGTTCCACTGTTGTTGTTATTGATGATAGGGTGGAACTTGAGATTGTAGAT
>SNQJ01S0082890.1:38282-55141 GCA_010110895.2 Picea sitchensis
CATTTGTGATGTGCTATCCTTGGGGATTGATGCGCTACTCCTTGTTTGGCTATCTAGCCTATGGTTTGCTTCCGGAGGAATTCTCAGTCAAGGTTAAGGTGTTCGGAGGGAGGCTTCGGCCTATGGTTGGGTGACGAAGGTATCGTCAATGGTAAAACGAGCACACCATCTTCTATATTCTAACAACTCCAGCTGTGACGGTAAGTGCTTCATGTTCAGTTCCACTTCCATCTACTTCTACACCGTTACCTCCTACTTCAGCGCCACTACTACCACATGGAGGTTCATAGGGCAATCGTGGTGGTGAAAAGAGTTAGGGAAAGTAGATAGAAATTAGAATAATTGTTTCTTTTTTTTAACTACTTTATATGTCATAGACCCATAGTCTTTAGCAACTAGCTCAATTTAGTGTTTAGGACCTTTTGGTCTTCATACTTCAGTTAAATTATCATTTTATTATTTATGCAGGTGGCCTATTTTGTAAACATAACTATTTGGTCTTTTTGATAGTTGGTGGATTACATATTTCATTCCATAATGGTCTACTTCCTAATTATATGGTTTAAAACTTTGTATGTTTGTTTGTAATTGCTAAATGGTTGATGATCGAATGATTAATCATTAAGGTATTATGGATGACATTTCTAACTTTATAATAATATAGTATTCATCTACAAGTAGCACAAATATGCATGTTTTCATATAATCTGCAACTAATTTGGCATTCTGCATGTTTTTCTTGAATATATATAATATATATATATATATATAAACTAGTATGATACATGGTTTAGCTTACTCTTTTGGACTAGCCTTTGTGAGCCAGAGTTGTTGATGGTATTAATTATTTTCTAAACTAAGTTCTCATTTTCTATCTAAGAATATACTTGGTAGATATGTTGGCTGGAATTCGGAAAACTAGGCAATTTATGAGTTGATTGTAAGAGTGTGACAGTATGCTATAATTTTTTCTCGTGGTTGTAACTGCCTGCTGCTTACCTGCTCGTGTTTATCCTTGCATATTTTTCTTGCTTGATATGCCTTTGTCAAATGTCCTAGCAGAAATACAAGATCTAATTTGATACCTGCATCTCTTTCTGTTGTAGCCTAAACAAATAAGCGAGATCAAAGATTTTCTTCTGACTGCCCGTCGCAAAGATGCACGGTCAGTGAATATCAAGAGAAGTAAAAATGTAGTGAAGTTCAAGGTCAGGTGTAAGAAGTATCTTTACACTCTGTGCGTCTTTGACTCTGAGAAGGCTGACAAGCTCAAGCAGTCTCTGCCACCAGGTTTGTATGTTACTCTACTGGATTGTTTCTTTGTAGCTTCCATCTCAGATGCTATTCTACCCATATGTTACAGTGTGAGTTGAAGGTAGCCCAACAGTAAGAGTATTCATTATTCACTGTGGAGTTATTTTTTAAACATAAGTCTATGTGAATTGAAGGTAGCCCAACAGTAAGAGTATTCATTATTCATTGTGGAGTTATTTTTTAAACATAAATCTATGTGCAAAGTCTCTTCCATGTTATGTACAGGGTGCTTTAAGCACTGAAGAAGAGTCTGAAGCAGATCACGAGTACTTTAAGTTTTTGCATGTCTTGAATTTCATTTTTTTATCTGGAAAATGCACCTTGTTTTACAATACTGCATTAAAAAAAAGCATCTATGTAAACAAAGTTACAAATCAGTGAGCGATGCAGCATTTATATAGACTACCTTGCCCAACATGGTGCCGGCATATCTGCCTTGGCCTAATTTCTAAATCTCAAGAGTCAACCTACTTAGACATCAACTTATTATTAAATTTCAATTGATTTAAATTGTTCAGGTATTAATTCTAATAGAAGCACATTAGCACCATTTGTTAATTATTTACTTGTACTTTTACTATCAACATTTTAATTACTATTATCTAGTAAATTTTACCTAATATTAAACCTAGGTTGATTTTATTACACAAGTTTGAATAAAATATTCGTAGAAACTAACTTGGATTAATGATGCTTTTATCAACTTGTGGAGTAATCGTCGAGTTGCAGCATGCAGTCCAACAACTCCATCTAAATTGCAAAACATTTTGGACACAGGATATCTGGAGGTATACAAACACTAGTGTTATGTGGAGTTAAGGGCAGAAAGTTGACAATAGACAATAAGTGTGCCTGTAGATGTTGGTTACTTCTCGTGTGTGTCCTCGTGTAATGCTTGGTGTCCCCAAGGGATAGCTTGGGCTTCTACATGCTGGTGGTTAATACTACCTTCCTTCCATTGCTGATGGGAGGTTTCCCTCCTTTGGGGTTACCAGCTGCTTTTTCTCATGTGCGGTTAATACTGTCGTCCTGGGGAAGAGGTGGAGATTCCGTGAAGTTATTTATTTGGGAATATATATATATATATATATATATATATATTTGAAGGAAAACTTTGCGGGGAAACCTAGCAGATGCTTCTCCACAGTCGTGGATGGCATCCCTAGTAAATCCATCGCTGTAGACTAGTGTGCTTGACCCAGGGGATTCGAACTAAGCACTTGCTGGCATGGAACTAGTCAAATGCCCAACAACATTGGCAACAACTGGTTGAACTAATTCCTTGGGATATATATATATATATATATATATTAGTTCAGCTCCAAAAATAAATAAAATTAGCAAAAGATTTATTTTAACCTGGGATTTATTAAACACATGAAATAAAATTGTATAGATTTGTCGTAACATGGGATTTATAAAGCATACATCTAAGTTATTTGATTCCTCTCAATGCTTAATAGATCTGGAGTTAAGATGCTTTTATGCTAATAATATTGCAAGTCAATATTTGAGGCAAAAATGCCCAGTCCTAATATTTTACCCATTTTACCTAAAAATGAAGAAAGATTATTTATGAAGATCATGTTTTCAAAAAATAGAGGCACACTATCAACCGAGTACGGCATAATCTAAAATAATTTGAAAATAACATTGATTAAATGTGATCATGGCAATTGTTTGCCATGGGTTCATACTAGTACTTTATATATTCAAAACTAATGCACAATGTTATGCATGTATATGGACCCCCCTGCACTTGGCTGCTTTTGCTAGCTGCCAGATTCAGAGGCGTTTTGATTCCAATTCTAGAAATGTCACGTATTTGCTTTACTTGCCTCTAAAAAATAAACACCCATGGCAATCAGTTATCTGAATGAGCCTTATAACATCGAATATGTTGGAATACTTAATCCGAAATATTTGGTTGCCAATATTTTTTAAGATGTTAAAAAAAACAAAATTTAAAGGCACTTAAAAAGTAATATATAAATTAAACTGGTTTGAGGATGACAACAGTAAACTGTTATGGCAATTATTTACCATGGATCCATACTTGTGTGTGTGTGCGCGAGTGCCTGCTCATCAGGTGGGGTGGGAGAATTACTATTGTGTTATATTTCATTTAAAAAAATTGTGCAAACTATTCAAAACATAGATGAGCACAATTTGAATAGCTAAATCCACTGGCGCGTGCTTATTGATGTTCCAAATATAGTGGATTCTATAGTCAATGAATCGTAACCGTTGAACTATTGGGTGTCGAGCAATACTAGAAAGATCTCTAATCGTAGAGTTCAGTCAGATGTCCAGTGCTCAACCATAATGCCATAGCTTCCATTGAAGCTAACTGCCTTGTTGACCTCAGACATCTGTTATTGCCAAGGATTTCCAATGAATCAAAATTTACTGTATATATTGTTAGCTGTTTCTATTTTATTGGCTTTTACCTTAATACTATTGTTGTACTTGAATAGTGCTTTTTATTTTAAAGTGGTACTTATTAGGTTTTTATTTTTTATTGCAGGTTTGACAGTTCACGACCTGTAAGATGCAGTGGAAGTGTGAATTATTCTTTCAAGTCTTTTTAAACTAGTGCAATTTTGTATCCATCTTTAGCATTGCATATTCAGCGGGGATGGATAATCATGCCTGAGACTGGGATGTAAACTTTATATAGTCAAACAATTCTGGCGTTCCAGTTTGAAGTTTCATAGAGTTTATTCCATAAATTTTCATACCAAAATCCCATCCACTTCTAAACTTGGGATATATGTTCTTTTTTTCCATTGATTGTTGCCCTCTTGTTTCTTTTCAATCAAGAGGATTGACCACTTGGGAGTATCAGGAAAATATATCCATTGTTAGTGTATTTATCTGCTCCAATGAGAATCAAACCGTACTATCACTTTTTTTCAGATTTAAAAGCGAATTGTGTTATTGTGTTGAATTTTTATATAATAAGCACCAATATTCCAGCTTTTCATTTATCATCAAACTACGGTGTAAACAATCAATTGGTTATTTGTAGATCAATTGTAGCAACTGTCCAGATTATCTCCTGTAATGTTGTAAGATCTGTCTCAAGATAGGGGCTTCATCCGCTCTTTGGGATGTTATGGATGCTTTTTGATAGCTTCGGATTGTAGGTCTTTGTTCTCTTATCTAGCTACAAAATTTTGGTTCTTTCATGTTAGTAGCCGTGTGCTATTCTGTTATCTCAGACATGCCTTTGATTTAAATGACCGACTTGGTATAGAAATAGAAATATATTGAAATCTTTCAGTAAGGTTAAAATGCTGAATATGTCTTAATCATTCGTGTATATCTTTATACATGTATTAAAAAGATGCATGTTTGCCCATTTTTGGACAATAAGGCAAAGGACTTCCCATTCCACTGTTTAACAACATAACATACATGCATATAGTCCGCTGTGGAATATCCCTTTTTAGTTTTAGTTCGATAATAAATCACTTAAGCGTTACCTTTAACATTAAGAGGAAAATTCCGGCCTGAAGGCCAAGTCTAATTGTCAATGCATCGAAGGATATGGGACAGGCCCAAATGGCTTTGGGCTGCATGGGAAGAACTTCTAATCACTATTGAAGAACGCAGAGCTCAATTCAAGGATCGAGCTTATCGATTGCTGTCAGTTGTAGTCGTACATTTGGGTTGACGATGTATTTAAGCTTCTAAAAATTGAAATCTTATGGAGTCATTTTAAGTCTTCCATTCACTCACACAACTTTGTATCAATTGAATTTGAGGATTGGGTGTATACGTGGCTTGAAAATATCATCATGAATTACTATCAATGCCAGCCCGTTTTGGGGTTACTATTGCCAGAGGCCGCTTTCAACAACTTAAAAGAAGGGTCTCTCCCTCTATTCCTACGTCCATTCATAGGACTCGTGGTTGTAGAATCCAGGATTAATCGGCAATCTCCGTGGCTTGAAAATATCATCATGAATTAAAGCTAGGACTCGCAATCTTATCCCAAAGTCCCTCTTTAGATTTGTTATGGACCATTCCAAAGTTAATATTTAAATGGTCACTGCTCTGCGTTTTGAAGGTTCATTCCATTATGACGTTGCAAGAACGACCATGAGCGACTTGGGCTGTTTGATGCCAAATTCTACTGTCCAGTGGGTGGATTGTATCATCAATGCAACCTTCTTCCCACAGTCATCCAATTAAAGATGGTTAATAGCATTGTCAAATTAACAATGTTGTAGAGCAAGCCATACTTGATGATTCTGCAACGAGTGAAGTTGTTCACTGAATTACATCCAAGCTTCTTTTTATAAGAGATTATAATTTAGTAATCATTGGAGTGATAGACTTAGGTGGCCTGTCTCTTCTGGGCAGGGGATTGTTCTCTTCTTGGCTGGAGCTACGGGGCTGTGTACCATGAGTAAGGGGACTATTAGAGGCCTAGTTTGTTCATCTATTGTTTCCAGTGCTTGGATACTAAAATTGAGCCTAAAAAAGTATTATTGGAAGGAATCTCTTTGGAAAACTCACGGCCATGCTTAGATTAAAAGTTTGTGAAATTTATTTTAGATTGAAAGTTTGTGAAATTTATTCTAGTTCATTTTTTTTGTAAATATAAAAAGATTGTATTACCTTAGAATGCCATCACAACAGTACACATGTAAGGACAAGAGCCAAAGACCTGCCACCTGTTCTGCCAAACAGATGGAAACCAGAACAGGTGGCTGAGAGTCTTGATGTCTGGACAAGAGCCAAAAACCTGCCACCTCTTCTACCAAACAGATGGAAACCAGAAGAAGTGGCCGAGAGTCTTGATTTCTGAACAGTCTGAATGACGCATGCATCCATGAACAAAAGAAGCCAAAATTCCTACAATGGTTTTGACAATTATAATGCATAATAACAGAAAAAGAAACACAGCAGAATTAGATAGTGGGTGAACCCAGATTTCCTTTGTTGCCATAATTTTGCTAGGTGGGAGCGAAGACAAACGACTGTGCACAGGTCGGGCATCTTCTTTTGTCTGGTGCACCTAAGAGAGCATCAAATAGCAAGTCTAAGTGGCCACTGAGCATGGTGTGCTTGTGAAGCTGCTCTTCCAGATCTCGACGCATATAAAAAATGAGGGCCAAGTGATCCGGCGAGAGGCGGGAGGTAGAACTCGGTCCCTATTTCGGAGCAGTGGAAAGAGGAGGTTGGCCTTCAGGAGGGAGAATCTCTGCATGATACACCTCCACTGGGACTTCCTTTTCAATTATGCAGGTATCCAAATCCAAAGCAGTGACAACACTAGGGGTGGATCGACCCGGAAGGGAAGGTGGGACTTGGGGGTCAAGAACAATGTACATGAGGGAAGTCGATGGAATTTGAATCGGGACAACATGCATTTCTTCTTCAACAATAGCCATGGGAGGTTCTTCCACCACCCTAATTTGGGTCGAGGAGGGGGGTGATGTCACAGAAGAATTGTCGAGACGAACTAGAGAAGTCGGCCGTGGTGGGGAAAAGAGGCGTATCCTTCATTGCTTGGCAACAAAACTATAGTAAGAAGGCCCTCTCTTGGGCTTGCCTCTTTCCTGGGGAATGATTGGGCGAGTAATCAGGATGTCTAACAAGAGCAGAGCTTGCTAATAGGGGAGGAAGAACGCTGGACAAGCACAAGCTGTTCCAAAAAAAAATGACAAGAACCATTGCGTACCTACTGTAAATGGTGAGGCGCTGGAGGAGTTCAATGGACCGGACTCGTGTGCCCCGTACCCATCTCAACCTGCCATCGCTGTTGTGCGGAGGAAGCCATTAACTCAGAGCCTGTATGTCGTCGCACCAACGCGTATGAGCATTCATACGCGTATGAGCAATGAATGCTGCTCATCCTGCGAGGTAGTGATGAGAGGGTGGCGACGTGTGCATTTAATGCCTTAAATGTGCATGTTGTCCACCTGTCACCCCATCTGGGGGGAAATTTATTCTAGTTCATTGACCTCGCTACCTTTGATTTTTTTCTTTTACTTCATAATCTATTTTGAAACTTTTCTCATTGACTTTGCTACCTTTGATTTTTATCTTTTACTTCATAATCTATTTTGAAACTTTACAAGCAAGGATAATAGTAATGTTTGTTAGTTCGATAATAGTTATGTTTGTTAGTCCAAGTTAGATAACAAAATTTTGGTCCTCAAGAAGAACAATTCTTTAAGTTCTAGAAATTTATTTTCGAAACTTTACGAGGGATAGTGAGTTAAGCTTGTTATTCCAAATTAGATAAGAAAGTTTTGGGCCTCGACACGAATTGTTTAATCCACAAACTTTTAACATTTTCTAGATTGAACAAGGAAGTCATCGAGCATTATACCATCGTTAACCTTTACCACTAACTTGAGTTGTATAAACTCAACCCTAAGATACATTGATAAGAATCATTCCCATTGTGCTCTATCCCCAACTCCATCTCTCCTAAATGATGCATTGACAAAGTTATGAGCCTTAGCTACTAGTATTTGGTTTGATAAGTCCTAAGTTCAATCCTTGTGCAAGAGTTTTGTTCTCCTAGGCATTGGTAGTGCTTGGTTGGGTGCATGTGATCCAAAATGTTATTACTTAACTTGTTGCCATTGTGCCATTTTTAAAGTGATTCCTTGTTGGAGTTGGTTATGAGCTTTCACTACAAACATTTGGTTTGATAAGTCATGGGTTTAACTAAGGAAGAGTTTTGGCCTCTTGGGGGTTCCCTATGCTTATCTGTTGAGTGCGTGTTGTAGTGAGTTGTGACTTAACTTGCCACCATCGAGTCACTTTTAAAATGATTTGTTGACATAGTTAGTTATTTGCCATCACAAGTATTTGGGTTAATAAGTCTTGAGTTCAATACTTGTGCAAGAGCTTGGTGTGCTTTGTCTACTGGGTGCTTGTGTTACAATGTGTTGTGACTTAACTTACCACCATCAAGTCGCTTTTAAAGTAATTTGTTGGTGAAGTTGGTTATGAGTTTTCACTACAAGTATTTGGTTTACCAAGTCATGAATTCAATACCCCATAGGTAAGAGATTCAACATTTTGGGTGCTCATTGTTCTTAATTCATTGGGTGTGTGTGTTACAATGCATTGCGACTTAATTGTTGCCATCAAGTCACTTTTAAAGTGATTTTATGGTGGAGTTGGTTATGAGCATTTGCTACAAGTATTTGGTTTAATAAATTAGGAGCCCAGAGTTTTGGCTTCTTGGCAAGCTCCCTATGCTTAGTCCACTGAATGTGTGTGTTACAGGTCATCGTGATTTGCCTCGATGTCATCAAGTCACTTTTAAAGTGATTCACTAGCATAGTTGGTTATGAGCCTTTGCTACAAGTATTTGGTTTCCCAAGTCATAAATTCAATCCTTGAGTAAAATCTTTGGCCTCCCAAGGATTTGATGGTGGAGTTGGTTATGAGCATTTGCTACAAGTATTTGGTTTAATAAATTAGGAGTGCAGAGTTTTGTCTTCTTGGCAAGCTCCATTGAATGTGTGTTACAGGTCATCGTGATTTGCCTCGATGTCATCAAGTCACTTTTAAAGTGATTCACTAGCATAGTTGGTTATGAGCCTTTGCTACACGTATTTGGTTTACAAAGTCATAAATTCAATCATTGGGTAAAAGCTTTGGCCTACCAAGGATTTGTTGTACCTAGTCCACTAGGTGCATGTGCTACCATGCGTTGTGACTTAATTAGTCACCACCGAGTCACTTTGAAAGTGATTTGCTAGTGAAGTTGGTTATGAGCCTTCACTACAACTACTTGGTTTAATATATCACGATGATCCAGGTGGATATCGGTGGCCACCCACCTCTTTCATTGAGTCATCACGATTTTCCATCTTTCTTGACAAAGTCTTCCCATGCTCAGACTGAAGCATATAGAGCAACCAAACTTGTTGAACGGATCCAAAACCTCCAACAACAAGCTCATGATATCTCGGAGAAGGCCAATGCCAAGTATAAGAAACAACATGACCAACATAGGGTTCCTCACAAGTTTTAGGTTGGTGACAAGGTGTGGTTGCATTTGCAGAAATAGTGCCTCATAGGCCCCCATGGGAAGTTCAGACCACTTCAATATGGGCCTTACACCATCACAAAGGTTGTGGGTGACAATGCTTTCAAATTGAGTATTCCTCCTTTCCTTGGCTTGCACCCAATATTTAATGTGGAGTTGCTTCGAGCATATTTCCCACCTCTGTTGGACACCTAAGAGGTGGCTTAGAAATTGGTCCCTATAGAACTCAATCTCGGTTGCATTGCACAAGCTCCAGTGGATCAGATCATGGACACCAGCATGAAGGGTGCCCACCAACAGAACATACAACCTTATCAGGTTGTTAAAGCAAGACAACTACTTTAGCAAGGCAAGTGTCTCACCAAGGTTCAGATTCAACAAAAGTTTCCCCACCTCTTGATGGAACTTGATGCAATGTGGACCATTGCTTCCTAACGGGGATGTCTGATCCATGTGGATATCAGTGGCCACCCACCTCTTTCACTGACTCATCACTATTCTCCATCTTGGTTGTTTTTGTTATGATTTTTGGGTCCTAAACTTCCGGGGCTGTTTTGAGGTCCTAAACGATGTCTTTTAGCCATTCGGGGGCCTGGGGTTGCTATAGCATACTCAAGCCCTATCGATAATTGTACTTCTCGATTAGATTTTTTAAACAAGCTACTAAATGTCCCAAACGACGATTGTATGCAAAAGTTGTGCCCTCAGAAGTTGACGCATCAACTAATCACCTTGGGGCCTACAAACCTTTTGGCGCTTCACCTCCTAAGGTTAGGGTTTTGGACCTTTAGGGTTCTTGCTTTATGTTAAAAGGTCATTCTTTCCACCCATTGTATATTATCTTTTTGTGAATGAGCGTAGTCGATATCTCTCTCTTCAGAGATAAACTACCACCATTATTGCCAGTGGTATTCTACAATATTCTGCTATTTCATTCATTAATAGAAGTTGGGTTTCACTGTATTTCTATTTTTGTTTGTCTCATTTAATTTTCCATATAATCCGGATCACATGAGTTCAATTGCTGGGCAAGAGCTTCAACCTCTTGGGTACTTGTCATCCCTAGTTGGTTGGGTGCGTGTGTTACAATGCATCATGACTTAACCTATTTCTATCGAGCCACTTTTCATGTGATTTGTTGGTGTAATTGGTTACGAGCCTTTGCTACAACTATTTGGTGTAACAAGTCACAAATTCAATCCTTGGGCAAGAGCTTCAACCTCCCAAATGTTTATTGTGCTTAGTTCATTGGGTGTGTGTGTGTTATAATGTGTCATGACGTAACTTGTTTCCATTTTGAGTCACTTTAAAGTGATTCGTTGATGGAGTTGTTATGATCCTTCACTAGAAGTATTAGGTTAAATAAGTTCCTAGTTCAATCCATGGACAAGAGCTTTAGCCCCTTGGGTGCTAGTTGTGCTTAGTCCACCAGGTGTGTGTGTTACAGTGCATTGTGACTCAACTTGTGGCCATCGAGTAACGTTTAAGTGATTTGCAAGAAGAATTGGTTATGAACCTTCGCTACGAGTGATTGGTTTAATAAGTCGTGAGTTTTACTCTCACCTATATTTTGTGGGTTCAAATATTTGATCTTTTTTATATCAACGTGGAGCTTGTGATGTCGTATTTGTCTTGACAAAATTCACATATATGATCTTCTTTATATCAACATGAAGCTTGAGTAGTCACATTTGTCTTGCCAAACTCACATGTTTGATGTTCCTTATATCAACATGAAGCTTGTGAAGTCATTTTTGTCTTACAAAAACTCACAGTCATGCACAATTGATATTTTTATCTATTCTCCAATCTTACACAATTCCCCGTCATCTTCTTTAACACAAAGTTTGGGGGAGGGAACTAAAGTAAAGTAATGCAAGATGTGAATTAGAGTATGTGATCTAGCATGTGGATTATTTGATTATTTTGAAATTCTTTTGGAATAATCTTAGTGTTGACCAATTGATCACCTTTCATCTTTTATTGTAAGATTTTCATATTGATGAAAAAAGATCATGAGGAAAGAATTTGAAAATATGCTCCCTTTCTACTCAAGTGTTGACCATCCATCACCTATGAAGAGGTGGCAGGGACACGTTGACCTATGAGAGGTGAACGTGTCACATGGTGAAATCGAACCCTAATGGGGGCAATAACAACACCTTGCTTTCATCGACCCAACAAGCTCTCTTTGACAGATGAAATATGATTTTCAAGATCAAAGTATTCTAAAAGTAGAGGGCATATTGATTATGGTGCATATAAAATATATGATCAAAGTCCTCCTTCCATGTTGCACATAGTTGAAATAGGAATTGACTTGGATGGTTTCACCTCATTTTAGTTTCATTGGTTAGAACCCCACAAGATTGTTTCAAGTTAAGATGTGATTTTTTGGCAAAGAGGAGCACCACACCCAATAATGGTTGATTGGAAAACTTGGTTGTCTACATGGAATTCATTAAATATTCATTTTTCGCAGGGTGAAGGAGCACTACATCCACTTATGGTGGATTGTAAATATTGGTTGTATATAAGGAAGATGATGTTGCACTACACCCAATCATGGTTGATTGGAAATCTTGGTTGTCTACACGTAATTCATTTATAAACATTTATTTTTGGCAAGGTGAAGGAGCACTACATCCTCTTATGGTGCATTGGAAATCTTGGTTGTCTACAAGGAAGGTGATGTTGTACTACACCCAAATTATGGTTGATTGGAAATCTTGGTTGTCTATGGGGAACTCATTTATAGATTTCATTTTAGAAGTCTTTGGTCATGAAAAGGGTTTCATAAATGTTGACACCATGAGGGAAGGGTTCTCCAAGTGGTGTTTTTTTTTTCCAGAGATCTCGGGTTTTTATCGGAATGCCAAATCTATCATCCAATGACCTTTATAGGAGTAAGGTGTTATAAGAGGTAGTGTTGACGTAATTGAAAAATTCCTTAACGTAGACCAATCCTTCTTTCAAAGACTCTTCAGTTTTAAATCTTTTAGATTCTTTGCATAGTCACCATGTTGGGACTTCTCTAATTCATTGTCTAGATAGACATTTAGTCCTATCCTTCTCTTAGGTTGACAAAAAAATTGGGGCTAACTTTGACTAGGTTGCTTTCATTAGTTTCCATATAAAACTACATTTGTGACGTTATTTCGATGTATAAAACGTTGCTTTTGAGCTTTTGATTTTCTTTTGCGAAACTCACAAACGTTGTTTTGTAACATCATTATAAATTTCTTGTTTAGAAATGTTGCTTTAACGACTTTTATTGCCTTCCACATCAACAACAAGAAATGTTGCATTACACATGTCAAGTTGGGAGTTTGATTTCAATTGAGAAACATTACTTGAGCGGTGTTTGTAACATTGCTAAAGCAATGTTTAAAATGTCTTTAAAGAGACGTTTAAAATGCCAAGAGACGTTTATAGGAAAGCCTTCAAGAAAATGTCTCTGTAGAGTTTCTTTTGGATTCCTCTCCCCAAGAAAATGAAACTATGGGAAACAAATTAATGTTTCCCTATAGGATGCATTGAGCACATAGATGTTGCTTAATCAACATCTTTGTGCGATTAAAAAAAATAAGTTTCAATTTCTAGTGCTAATTGTTGATGTAGGGAAATGCTCCTTGTCAACTTTCAAGGGATTTTGCTAGGTTGAAGCTCCCAAATTAGAGCTCCCACCCTTTAATGATGAGTCCTTGAGTGCATGATGCTAGTTACCAGATTTCTTTTCGAGTTTATGATTTTTTTGCGTTTTTAAATTTATTTCATCAAGATATGCAAATACAAAACGGAAATTAAAACTATATATTTAAAAGAGCATTAACTTAGAGCACCAAAATTTTATTGATTGTACAAAGAAGCGAAGTCCATTCCCATCCTTTAATATATTCTGAGTGATTTTCAGCTTTTACTCTGAGTTGTTGATTTTCACTGTGAAGTACGATCCATATCTCATATCGCATTTTGGACTTTGGAGTAATTTTAAAATCATAGCTCGGAACGTTCTGAAACTTCCACTCCGACAATATTTCACCTTCCTCCCCGGACTCTAAATGTTGTCCATCGTTGATCTGTCTGGATCTAACAGTCGTGGATCATTGTCTCGATCCCACTTCGCTACGCCTATGCCACGACACTCACACGTGGATGCCACATGTCAACCTATTACTTATCAATTTCACTACCACATGTCGCTTTCTCATTCATTCATGTCACCACTACGTATCACAATTTCATTCGCTGATGCCACATCCAAGCTCTATCAGCTGCCACATGTCACTCTAGTGGCTTTCCACATGTCTCTTCCTTGTTATTTGATCTATTCAATTCTAAATATATCTCCATCGTTCATCACTGTTCTTCTATCGGAGTTACTCCAGCTACTTGACTCTGATGGCCCTACTCCGACAACAAATGGGATACCACTACGCGTTCTCTCCTTAACCCTTGGCCAGGGTCACTCTGAATCCATCTTTTCCATCTATCAGACCTTCCTTCACCAATATGGACCATTGATTAAGCAAGTCAGAGTTGTTGGTTCATGCAGAGACTGTCATGTGTCATTCACAGATCCATCCACCTGGATCATCCTGAAATCATATGGATCATTCTTTGTACTGTCTTCATCAGATCTCTTTCATCGTTGCACCCTTTTTGACTTCGAAACTTCAACTTTGAAACACTTCTACCTGTTGACACGTGTCTTCTCCATATCTATCAGTCTGGATCACTCTGAATTAATCTCTTCCATCCGTCACTTTGCTTTTTTCGAAGTATTCTTCATTGCTATGTCCTTTCGACTGTGAATATGCTACTCTGAAAGATTTTCACTGTTGCTTTGGTCTCTGACCTCAAAATTGATTTTGGTGGTCGATCAGGAGAAATCTATATTCAAGTTCTAATCTTGGTCGTCCATTTACTTATACTATGGAATAGATTGTACAAGCACCAACTTCGTTTTGACAAAATCAACGATCACGGTTAAATCCTCAACTTGATTTGAAGTTTGTTTTTCCTTGTTGTCTGCAAAAGGTTTCTCAATTTTATACTAAACTTCATCATGATCACGTGTCTTCAATTTAAGTCTTTTTATGCTCCTCTATTGATGCGATCCATATGCTTTGTTGTGCTTCCTCCATCTATCTATAGGTTCGATCCCGGGATTTGTTATTCACATAGGGTAGATATGCACAACATATGGAGGCTTTCATTATCTCCCCTATCGTTTATAGTAGTCAGTCTTCCCTTGTTGTGATATCAATGACCCTCGTGACTAGCTTTGACATCAATGACAAGACAATTTCCAACAATCTCCCCCTTTGTCATTGATGACAACACACGATTTTTGACATTTCTACAGTTTGTTGTAATCATGTCTTCCCTTTGTTATTTTATTCTCCCCCTTTGACATCAATGGAAAACTTTTTTCTTTCTGTAGCTCCCCCTGAGCTGATTCTCTTCCTTACACCGTACTCTTCATTTTGCTTTGCAACGTGCAACCATATGCACTATGAGATTTTGGTTCTGTTGAGATCCCAACATCTTTCAGCTGAATCTTTCACTAGGAAATGGAAATGACTCCCATTTTATATTTGAGATACTCAAATGTAGTTCTAGGTAGGGGTTTGGTAAACATATCAACAATTTGTTCCTTGGTAGGAACATACTCCAACTTGACAATCTTATCATTCACATGTTCTCTTAGAAAATGATATTTGATTAGGATATGCTTTGTCTTTGAGTGCATTACTGGGTTCTTGGAAATGCTTATGGCACTAGTATTGTCACATTGTATAGAAATTGGTTGCTTGCATTCTGCCTTAATATTTTGCAGTGCTTGCTTCATCCAAAGGATTTGTGTGCAACAAGATGTTGCTGCAATGTACTCTGCTTCTACCATGGATAAGGAAATTAAATATTGTTTCTTACTTAACCAAGATACTAAACAACTACCCAAAAAGAATGCTCCACCACTTATGTTTTTCTTGTCATCAATACTACTTGCCCAATCTGCATCAATGTATTTTATTAGAGTAAAATTCTCTCCTTTTGGATACCATTGTCCAAAATCCATTGTGCCCTTCAAGTATATGAGAATTCTCTTGACTTCCATCACATGTGATTCTTTTGGTGAAGATTGAAATCTTGCAACCAATCCAACAACTTGCATAACATCAGGCCTTGATGAAGTTACATATAAAAGGATACCAATCATTGATCTATACATAGTGTGATCAACCTATGGTGATTGATCATCCTTAATCATCTTACAACTTGTTGTCAAGGGAGTATTGACAGGCTTGCAATATTCCATGTTGAACTTGTTTAACATATCCTTAATGTATTTTGTCTATGAGATGAATATCCCTTTAGTTGATTGAGAGATTTGTAGTCCTAGAGACAAGGACAACTCACTTAGCATGGAAATCTCAAATTCTTTTTGCATGTTCTTTGAGAACCTTTGACTGGGATCATCCGAGTATCTTTCAAATATGATGTCATCTACAGAGACCATAATGAAAATTATATTTCCATTTTATTCTTTGATGTAAGTGTTACTTTCTACAGTTCCTCTCTTGAATCCTTCTTGTTGTAGGTACTTATCAAGACTCAAATACCATGTTCTAGATGCTTGCTTTAGACCATAGAGGGATTTCTTCAATTTGCATACATAATCTTGTTTGTTTATTAACTGAAACCCCTCAAGTTGTTCAATAAATACTTCTTCTTCCATATTTCCATTTAGAAATGAAGATTTAACATACATTTGATAAACTTTGATATATGTATCTTGCAAATGACAGAAAGATTTTAATTGCTTCTAGTCTAGCTAGTGGAGCAAAAGTTTCATCAAAGTATACCCCTTCAACATGAGCATATCCCTTGCACACTATCATTTCCTTATTTCTCACTATGTGTCCATCCTCATTTAGTTTGTTCCTAAAAACCCACTTGGTGCCTATTATATTCTTGTCTTTTGGTCTTGGAACTAACTCCCAAGTTTTGTTTTTCTCAATTTGATCTAATTTTTCATCCATAACATTAACTCAGTTTTTATTTTTGTTGGCTTTATCGAACTTCTTGGGTTCTATTTTAGACAATAGAGACATATTTTTATTTTCATGTGATCTTATTAATTGTCTTCTTGTTTGGACGCGTTTGTTGTTCTCTCCAAGAATTTGTTCTTCAAGGTGGTTCTTTTGAACATACCTCAAGGGAGTCTTTGTGTCTTTTCTAGGAGCTTCCTCCTCTTCTTATTCTGTATTCTCTTCCTTATTGTATTTCTCTTCTTCAACGATATCTTCTGCATTATCTTTCTCTTCTTCTTCTTCTTCTACAATATTTTCCTCATTATCTTGTTCTTCTTCATTATAGCTTGTTTTTTTTTGACAGTAACGAGTAGAGGATTTATATTAGAGGTGGCAAAGCCACAAATCAGTTACAAAGGGCAAGGCTGCACAGAGCCTCTGCCTGCAAAAACTGGATTACAAACTAAGATTTCTAGAGT
>SNQJ01S0082890.1:56539-91769 GCA_010110895.2 Picea sitchensis
TGTGCTTTGTTCAAAATATAGACATATGTGTGGATTGCATCTCTCCAAAATATATCTAATAGTTTAACATGTTTTAGCATAGTTCTGGCCATTTCTTGTACAGTTTTGTTTTTCCTTTCAACCACTCCATTTTGTTGAATAGTTCTTGCAGCTGAGAAGTGTCTTCATATTCCATGATCTTCACATAATTTATTGAACTCATCTTAGGTGAATTCTCCTCCATTATATGATCTTAGACACTTGATCTTCAAATACGTTTCATTTTCAACCAATGCTTTGAAAGCCTTAAACTTCCCAAAAGATTTTGATTTATGCTTGAGAAAGGCTACTCAGGTCATTCTTGTCTAATCAGAGAAGCATGAAGTAATGGTTACCTTGTAGATTTTTTTATTTGATTGGCCCACAAAGATAAGTGTGGATGAGTTCCAAAAGTCTTGAAGTTGATTATTCCTTGGTTTTGAAACTCACTTTAGTTTGTTTCCCATGTTGACAATGTTTACAGATTGGGTTTGTGGGCTTGATGATTTTTGGCATGCCTCTTACTTCCTCGTTGTTACTGATATTAATTAATTTGTCAAAACTTAAGTGTCCCATTCTCCTATGTCATAACCAACTTTCATTTGTTTGTCCCACACAACATACTTCTCTTCCAATTTTATTTAGAATGTATAAATTGTTTAGAGTTCTAATTCTTGTTGCTACTATTATGTCAATGTATTCTTTTTTTATTCTACATTCCTGAGTGTTAAATAGGAGTGTGTGTCCCTGATCACATAGTTGAATTCCACTTAGAAGTTCATGCTTTAAGTCTTCAACTAGAATAATTTTCCCTGTTGTGGCCTTCTGACTTCCAAGGTTGACTTTACCTTTCCCACTTATTTTGGAAGATTTATTATCTCCAAATGAGACATTTCCTCCTTTTAATCTATTTAGCTAAATAAACTTTTTTTTGTCACCAATCATATGTTTTGAGCATCCACTGACTATGTACCAATAGCTCTCTTTGTCTTAAGCATGCACTGCTAAATCACATTCTTCCTGGGAACTCTTCTCTTGTTTCTTCCTCCATACTTTGGTAGTATTGTAGTCGGAAATATGTTTCTCAATAGAGACACGTGTCCAACTCTTTCACTCATGAGATTTATGACCAAAATTATGGCATTTATAACATTCAATATCATAGTTAAATAGTGGAGCAAATGAGTTCATGTTTCTATAGTCAACAAATAAATTTATTTTGTTGCTCACATAATTATTTCTTGAAGCATTGAACATACCTCCATTTCTTCTTTGGTCATTTCTTGGATATGATCTACAGTCTATTGCCTTATGTCCAAAATTGTTGCATGAATAAAAATTACCTAGAAAGAGATATTCATACCTGTTGATAGTCGGTCTTCCTGGTGTCATCACCTTTTTGAATTCATTCTTCTTGTGAGGAGAAACTAGCTTCTGTTGGTTTGGGTTTGCTTTATTAGTGTTCTCATTACTTTCAATAGGATTGATCAAAGCCGTATTATAACTCCTGGATTCTTCCTTGGTTTTCTGTATTGTGAGGTTGGGATTGTAGTCGAGTCTAGTTTTGTTGAATGGTGATCTTTGGTTACTGAGCATATTGTCTAACATCATGGAATTTTCTCAAATTTTGTATTGTTGTTCATATCGGTTATAAGTACATCGATTTCCTTCATCAAGACAACATTTTATTTTTCATGTTTCTCACAATCTTCTTCTTCGTTCTACATTTGACTCATTATTTCCTCTTCAATTTTCTTCTATTCTTTTAGTTGAGAAACCAAATCAGAATTATGTGACAATTTTTCTTTCAACTATCTATTCTTTCTTTTGAGCCTATTTATTTCACCTAGGGAACATAGTAATTCTCATTCAAGATCAACGCCCACATCTTCATTTTCTCCAATCTCTGGAACACAATTGTTGTCTTCATCTTCATTGGACTCTATTTCTTGAGACATGAACAAAACATCTCCTTCAATATATCTCATCACTTTCAGAAGATGAGTAGTTGTCCTCTTTGGAATAGATATTCTTCTTTTTCTTATGAAAGTATTTATTCCTTTGAGTTTTACCCTTTCCCTTGTCTTTTTTGTACCTATTTTTATTATGAGGGAATTTGGCAGCAAAGTGTCCTACTTCGCCACAGTTAAAACATTTAAAAGGAATCTTACCTTTATATTTTTCGGTTCCTCTTTGGAGCCTTCTCACAAATTTGGCTTCTTCTTCATCAAATTCGTCGTTTGAGTTGTCACTTGATATTTCTTTTCTTTTGTTGGTCTTCCTTGAGGCTTTGAATGTTGCTTCTCTTTTAGGAACTTATTATTGTCCTATTCACATCTCATAGGCTATAAGAATTCCATGCAATTCATCTTGTGTTAGTTTGTCCAAGTATTGTTTGTCTTCAAGAGTTGATATCTTAGGATTGAATCTCATAGGTAGTGACTTGAGTACTATCTACATGATTAATTTCTTGTCAATGGTTTCCCCCAAACCTCTAATGATGTTTACAGCTTCGTCTACACGTAAAAGGTATGGTGCAATGTTTTCTTCTTCATTTATCTTCGGGATTTCAAATTGACTCATATTGTTTTATAACTTTTCTTGCTTGAATTTATCATCTCCTTCATGGGTGTTTTGTAGTTTATCCCACATCTCCTTTGTTGATTTATAGTGCATAACTTCGGTGAATTCTGAATTTGATAACCCTTCCAGAATTTCATTCATGCATTTCGCATTGTTGTCACCGAGATTCTTTGATCCTATAAAAAAGTGGATTTGTTGGGGTTTCATAACCATTCTTGACCGATTCCCAAACATCATACCCCAGTGACTGCAAATACACTTTCATTCTGATTTTCTAGAAGGCACAATCTATTCCATCAAAGTATGGATATTTTCTTAAGGATAATCTCTCTTTTTTATCCATGTGACCTATTGGGATCTTCCTTCAAGTGGTTAGACTGTTGTTGAAGGAGCTGATTATGATACAATTTATTGGAATGCTAGTAGTATTGAGAGGGGGTGTGAATTAGTACTGCACACTTTCAACAATTTGTTTTACACTTATTTAAAACACATTAGAATTTATTGTTGCAAGTATTCATATCAAAGAGATACTTATCATAAACAACATGTTACATATATAGAGGTGAAAACCTTGAAATTATTTTATAGATAAATGTCAAAATAATTCTCTGTTAGGACACCAATCCTCTCATGAGCACCAACTCATAAAATTCATGCACCAACCTGCAAATGAAAGAGGACACCAATCCCATGTAGGCACCAACCTACAAACTAGGCACCAACCTGGAGACATGCACCAACCTGCAAATGAAAGAGGGCACCAATCCTACGTAGGCACCAACCTACACACCAGGCAACGACCTGGAGACAAGCACCAACTTGTAAATGAAAGAGGACACCAATCCTTTGTAGGCACCAACCTACACACAAGACACTAACTTGGATTTTCTAAAATTCCTTTGGAAACAATTCTGTCCAAAATTGACCGTAAGCCACAACAAATTTCTTCACATAATACTCGGTCTTCTTCTCCACGAGGTTCATGAAATATGAACTCTACTCTGCTTCCTCAATATTTCAGATCCACTTCGTTCCCCTTTTCATCTCACTTAGCTTGATTAGGGCATTTTCATTTATAGTGATTACTCCCTTAATAATTTGTCCATGTACATATTGTGTATGGTTGGCTCCAGGTCCATTGATTCTTTGAATCGGGCTACAAAAACCTCCATGAAATCTGGTCTTTGTTCCTTCTGTTACACTCTATTTGGTTTGTTGGTACTTGACACTCAACCACCATCCAATGTCATCCTGGATTGTGTTATCGCTCTGTAAATTCCTAGAGGTTGTCGCTAGGTAGAAGAAATTTAATAGAGGTAACTTTATCCAACCACTTCGAAATTGGGATCTAGCCCTTCCAGTTTTAGAGAAGGATCTCTCTGTAAAATTTAACTTTGTTTTAGATTTTAGAATTTAGGCTAGTTAAATAAATGAGACTATATTGTTTGTTTTATAAAAAATGGTTGAAATGTCACTTACGCATCCATTGGGCTATGGGGTTTGTTTTATAAGGTTCGAGATCAACAAACAAATTTTATGAGGTGTTTTCACAGGGCAGGATAATGCAACTGTTAGATCCTTTAGAATTTAAATGATGGATAGCATAAAAGATGAGATAATCAATTATAACCAAGAAGCATTTAAAAATTTCTTAATCATAACATCAGAAGATAGACATTTAGAACTTTTAAAGCTAGAAACAGAGTATACCAAGATAAATTTTGCAACTTCAACTCCTTTTAAATGATCAGATATAGAAAACATAAATGATTACAAAGATAGGAAAAACTATTCCACTGAGAGAAGAAAACATCACCAACAACTAACACGCAGGAATCCTGTGAAATGTCCTTTTATTACTGGTAGATCTTTGATAAAAATTACAGTGCTTACAACTTGCTTGGGCGTAAAGATCCACCCTCAGTACTTCGAAGTTTGAAGTATTTATAACAAAAATTACAAACGACCATGTCATTAATGATCAGGACGTGGCAGATTCTAAATCTAACTTACTAGATAACAAGATACAAAAGTATAGGAACTGATGATGATCTGTTGTATCTTTCATGCTAATTTTGGGGAAGGCAGTTGGTGAATCATTCATGTGACTTTGACTGCTATGCATGCTGACTCGGATGGTACACCTCATCTCTCATTCAATCAAATTTCACAGATCCTCCCATCTTTGTTGACTGGGAATGGTGACTTTGAGCAGTCTTCGATAGATTTCATCCATTTCTGTATATTTGGAAAAAGTTGGCTTGGTGATGAAAATATATTTGATTTCGTGTTGGATATTGAGGTCCATCTACAAAGTTTCTAGAAATGCCTTGCCTGTTATGCTACCCTGAATTCCTGAAAACTTGGAACTATCCTTGGCCACTGTGGTAATCTTCTATTTGTAGTCAGAAAGGGTCATTAGCTTATCGTTTAGAACCAGTAAACTAGGAAGACTTTTCTTCTGCAACACATCAGTCTTGTTGAAGAATCTTTGAACCCCAATATCCATGTTCTGGACTTTCTCCTCCAGCTGCAACATTAATCCTCTTTTGGTCAAAACTCTTTTGACCTCGAGGATAATTTATGTTTTGTCTGCAATCTTCAGGTCTTCCAGCTCTTCCCTAGTTTTCAAATTCAGAAACTTAATGATTTCATTAGCTTCTGTGGGCATTTCCCCTAGCTCTCCTTTTATCTTGTCGATGGCCTGCCTGCTCCTCAACACCAGTTCATGTTGTTCAAACATGATTTGCACCATGGGACATATTTTTTTTATGGATTTGGAGATATCCATCCAAATGTTCTCCTTATCTTCTGCTAGTGTCCCCCCCCCCACTGTTTGCTTTTGTAGCTGTTGTATTTCTTGCTTTAGCTTTTCTGATGTTTGCCTCTCAATGTTGTAGCTTGTCTGGTAGGAATACTTGAGCTCCTGGAGATTCTCAATCTCTTTGTTCAATCTATTGATTTCCGTTCCTTGTAGGGTCATCTCCTTCATTGATTTTGCTATCTCTACAGATTTTTCCAAAGCTGTCAGTGGGGTGGTTGATGGAAGTTCTGTTGTGGTGGTTGCTAATGATTTTGTTGTGCTAACTTCTATGAGGGGAAATTCACTCAGTGGGATGACTTCCATGGGTGTTGCATGTTCCTTTTCCTTCACTAACCTCTCCAGCTCTGCTTCCATCTCTTTTATCTGTGCATTTTGTTCCATGATCAACTTTGGCATCTCTTCCTTTTCACCTTCTGTCTCAGCCATCTCTTTGGCCCGTGAGTCTTCTGTAGGTGGCAGCTTTAGTTGCTTCCTCAGAGATGCTATGTCAGTATTATTTTTCTTGAGCATCTCCTCAGCTGCTTTCACATTTGAGGGGTCATACCCAATTTTGAGCACTAATTCTTCTAAAGACTTAATCCTGTTATCCTTAGCAAAAGATGATATTTCCTCCAACTTTAATTGAGTCTGAACATTGTTCAGAGAAATCTGTAATTTTGCAGCAGTAGTGGAAGCATTTTCCAATGTTGAGAAAATCATTTCTCCAGTATGCCTGTGTAAATCCATCTGATCAGTTGGATGTACATCTCTGGTGTTAAACTCAAATGTTTCCCTCTTGTAATCAATGATTTCCTTTGGATGGGGCACTTGTGCCTGTAAAAATGCCATGTGCATTCTCCCTTTCTTTGTATCAAAAGCTGATAACAATCTGTGTTGTGCTGTGGATGTTTGCTTCCAGAACTGAGCATAGGTGCTGCTGGTCAACGTCTCATTTTTCTTCTTAATCAAATCATACTTTTAAAAAATGCTCAGTTTTGCAGATCCTGGTGGAGGTTGGGTAATCACAGTGGCAATAGTCTGCTTCTTTGAGGAAGAAGTAGACATCATCTGATGGCTGCATGAGAAAGGTGATGAATGCTCCCCCTCGGCTATTATGGTAACTGGGTCTCTTCCTCTCCAGACCTGTCAGTAGTGTGAGCGGTCTTAGGCCTTTTCTTGTACACCTGGAAATCCTCTATTGACACTTCAGTGATTGAAGGTGAGGCGTCCTTTCTAGGTCTTTTCTCCTTGGGTGTCTGAGGTGTAGTTGTTTGTGAAATAATGACTGAAGGAGATTGTTGTTCTACTTCTTCTAGAGTGTTCACCCCCTACTCTGTTTGATTTGAAAATTTCTCGATCTTTGGCTTGAGTGCATGAGTGTATGGGGAACTTTTATTCTTCGACCTCATCTCTGCAATGATCCCACATGGATCATAGTGCCACAAGAAGCTTGTGTCGAACTTCATTTCCTTTAATAGTTTGTCTGCCTCTTCCCCTACAGCTTGACTGTTGTAGATAAAGGATCCTATCTGCCCCTTAATTCTCAACTGTTGTTTCTTCTTCAAAGACACAAAATGTTTGTCGTTTGAATTGATCATTTTCCTGATGTATTCCAAGGAATATATCCTAACCGAAACGTATCTGGGAAGGTTATAAGGGGTCAACTCACATCCATAAATTCTGATTTCCATGTGATTCTGATACAGATACCAGTCTCCAGTCTTGGCGAGGTCTGAGAGGTGTAAAATTATTTGGATCTCCTCATTTATCCTCGGCTCTGGTCTACCACTGAGCATGCTTACCATTGGGTGATAAAACTGCTCAATAAATTGCTTGAAATTCAACTATGTGGAGTTTCTTCTAAGTAGCGAAGTCCAAGAGGTGGCAGGTTGTGGTTTGTCGTCCTGGTCCATTTTCTGCATGGTGAATGAGAACTTATCTGCTTGAAAGAACATGAACATGTAAGCCAGTATTGAAGAATACTGGAACATGCCCTCTATGGGAAATTTGAAAAGCTGCTCATGCATGTTCTCGGCTAGAAAATTGTTGTAGTCGAACTAGGTGGTGGTTTTTTCTTCGGCAACAAAAATGGATAGGTAACCCAAGATGGGCTCGTCCACCCATTTGTCTGAGAAGTAAATGAGCAGACAAAATAATGATGAAATGATTTGGTTTCCCTTTTCTGAAAACATGGAGGAATGGTAAGGGGGATTTTTCTTGGGGAATTGAGCATCCTATGGGAGGAAAAGCTCAAAAATCTATGCTATCTGGGGAAAAGACAGATTCTGGTACTTTTCAGTTAGAACTTCAAGGGTGAAAGGAGAGGTGAATTCGGCTTTGGATATTTGCATCATTTGATCAATGGACTCAGGTGTGATAGTGAAAAGGGTTTCTTCAGATGATGAAGCAATTTCTCTCTAATCGGGAAGGTAATGTGCCTAACACTTGAGGGCGGAAAAATATACAGGGGGATATTGGACTCCCAGAGCCCAATATCGTCACTTTGATCCAGGAAAGTGTCCCTAAACCATGAATGAAATTCGGTAAGATCGAATTCACACATGGTCTCTGAAATTAGGTAGTCTTTATCGGCTAGTGGGATCAGGTCAAGATCAACAGGAGGCGGGAGGAATGGATTTTTCTCGACCTCTTTTTTTTTAGATTTTGGCGCCATCACTTCAAAAGGTACCTGCAATTGAAACAAAAAACGTTAGCGGGTAATGGCTATGGCTGGATCGCTGACTGAAACAGTGAGGTAAAATGAGTTTCTGGTGTGTGGAGAGTATGAGCAGTGTGAAAATGGCAGAGACAGGGTTAAATTTGTGTGAACGGGTATTCGTTGGGCACCGGGGACAGGTCAACAAACTAACGGATATGTTAGCTTGTATTAAATTGCCAACGGGTCACTTGAGGTATGAAGTGGCAGGTAAAGGATGGGTGACAGGTGTTCTAGGATGAGGTGGAGGGATATGACTGGAAGATAGGCGAAAGGGATTTGACCTGTGATAGGTGAATGGAGGGGGATACGTTGGCAGAGTAATGAGACAGGACTTATAATAGGAGATAGTGGGACGTGACGTCATGAGGTGGCGGTGGTATAGGAATGTCGATATGGCAGTATTTCGTAGGGGGGGTAATCAGTAAATGGTTTGGAGCAGAGGGGGCCCAATGTAATGGATTGGTGACACGTTAGGATGGGGCCCGCCGGGAAAACCGCCCACATCGGACCCCACCCCCCCACCCCTCCACCGTTAAAAGTAGAAATGTCGGGGGGGGGGGGTCCGGAATATCTTGTCAGCCTTAGATCTAAGAGCTGCTAGATCAACCATATATCTATGCGTTCTCTTTAATCTCCATATCGGACCCCCCCCACCGTTAAAAGTAGAATGGTCGAGGGGGTCCGAAATTTGCTGTCAACCGTAGATCTCAGCGCCAGTGGATCCACCGTAGATCTGTGTGCACTCCTTAATCTCCGGGCGCGAATCAAAATGCGCAGCATAAAATTAGGATAGTGCTCCTTTGTCGGTTTTTCACTGCTTTCCTTGCATTTTGTCACCATGGGGTTAGGAAACACACTTCAAACATCCAAATCATGAATTTTCATCGATCATCATGCATGTTTTACTGAAGAAAAACTGGTTAGCCTATGTTCTATCCTACCTACCTACACATTTAGCCCAGATTAAATTGTTGGACTAAGAAATTACTCTATCCTGGGGCTATTTGATCAAGTTTAAACAATTTGATCAAATTTATTCGCTAACTAACCTATCTACTTGGCTAAGATTAAACAATTTGGCCAAGTCTTATTCACTAAACCTATCAAAATAAATTAAAAGAGACTT
This sequence comes from Picea sitchensis, assembly GCA_010110895.2. Taxonomy (NCBI): domain Eukaryota; kingdom Viridiplantae; phylum Streptophyta; class Pinopsida; order Pinales; family Pinaceae; genus Picea; species Picea sitchensis. The sequence continues at coordinate 65,792 of SNQJ01S0082890.1, forward strand.
AACCAAGATTAAACTGTATGGATGAGTCATCATTTTTTCATGGGGCTTTTATCCATTTTCTTTTATGCCCTCTTTTTTTTCTTTTCTTTTCTTTTTGAAAATAATTTGCAAGAATAAAATATTATTTCCAACCAAACTACATCAAGAGTAAAAATATCTAGTCACCAATTGATCCTATGAAATATAGGGTTATAACATATTGAATATCAATCGTTGATCTATTCTTTCATGTTTGGACCACCAGAGTGTTGAAACACTCAACACCATTTCGACGCACAAGAGTCGTTCGATCATCTCTTGAGTAGATTATGATCATCAGATATAACCTCCATAACGTTTGAAATGCCAGGGTATTGGACCCTTTGGACCTCATCGCTCAATCACCGTTGGATCTGGTCCAAATTTGTTGTCATCCGTCGATCTATCCTCTTTCATATCTACAGGTCTTATTTAGACATTAATCCCATTCTTGGTCATATGACCAAGCTCCATGTCCACTGGGTTATCTTGTCTCCTAAAATTTGCAGGATTTATTCCTCTGGTTAACATACGCGTTATTCCCAGTGCGATATCTCCTCACAATTGTTGATTTGTTTTTCGAATGGACGGTTGGATCTGCATCTCAGAATATAGTCAAAGACTTTGTACCAATCATTGATCGATTTCCAGATGGACGACAATGATCTGTCCTCAGACTATTTCAACTTTTACTCTCAGTCGTTGATCGCCACTGTGAAGGACGATACAAATCTTGTATCACAGTTTGGTCTTAGGTGTAATTTTAACCATTCCTAGGAAATCATTAGAGGAATGGCACAAGGATCCAATAAATTTCTCTATGTGGTTCAAGGTATGCAAAAAGAAGAGTAGGGGTATCAAGAGGAGAAAAAACAATCTAGACTAGAGGAGGAATCTAACTTATTGAGGTGGAGTTCAAGATTTTGGTGATAGGTGGAGGAGGATGTTTCAAAGAAGCTTATATATTGCATAAAAGAGACTAAGGGACAAGCCTTAGGAGTGTCCCTAGGACAATGCGAGAAATCAACAACATTACATTGAATGGAATAAGTCTTTCCTTCATGGAAGAATAAGATGAAGGTGTAAGGGAAAACCACCACCAAATATAACCAAGGGTGACCAAGGAGGATTTTATACTCCAAGTTTCCCTAGAGTGATGAAAAATGAGTGTCCATTTATTTAAACCAAGGATAAAAGGAATCTCAATGGAACTGAAGGGTCTAGCCTCGAACGTTTTGAAAACTTTAAGAGTCCAAAGAGCAGGAGAGAACTGGATAACACCAAGGGAATGATAGCCATAGGAATATATGATATTAAGGTAGATTTGGGATCAACAATGACTCACTTTATGGAAAATTCATTGCAACATATATTGATGAAGAGAGTTGGCCATGTTGACATGTTTCATGGCAGAACAAATGTGATAAAGATTAAATGATAGAGAGGGATATCGAGCTTTGGCAAGCTTATTAAAGAACATAAAAAAGGCCTTGATCATTCAATCCCTTTGGTCATGGAACACTGGAAGAATATCCATGTAGGAAATATTGGAAGAGTGAGAGGAGATGCACTACACAAAAGAGTGAGAGGAAGAGGAGGTTGATGACCAAGATTAGGCAACAAGGGGAGGAGAGAAAGTGACTGATTCCAATGAACCCCTTCGCTGATCCTAGGAGATAGCCTTTATCCAATGAGTAGGAAGGGTACCCTTAGAATTGATGAGACTAGGGAAGGGGGTATTGAATATTTTGATCAAGGGATATTCCTACCCAATGAACTAGAAGGATGGTATCAAGGTCAATCTGATTATGCATAGAATCAAGTAAAGGACACGCCCTTTTGGGGTGAGAAATGATTAGTGATATGATCTAGTATGGGGTAACCTTTAAATATCCTGAGGTTCACTAAACAACATGGATCCGTTATGCAACATTAGACTAGCTATAAGAGGAGTTAGTTGGAGCTTTCCCCTTCTTCCAAGGAGATTTGATAGGAGCCTCTAATTCTTCTTCTTCATTGGGAGAACTAGGGTCAGGTTTGAGAGAAGCTTTTTCACTTTTCTTATGAGAATTTGGAAGGTCATGGTTAGGCATGAGGTCCTTGTAGATATTTTGTTTGACATTTTCTTCCACAAAAATACTTTTGAGTCTCAAGGGGCCAAGATGGGGGGTGGGGGGTGTTTTGGCCTTTGTTTATGTTCAATAGTTTAAGAGCACCTAATTATTTCATCTTTTGACCATCATCAATGTTGTGAGTATTAATCTTTTCATATTTACACCATATGTCATTTTTTGAGTTTGATTCATTATTTACTTTCCCACTTCAATATGCAAGATGGTTTTAATATAGATTTTAAGCAAGGGCACTTATGTTACCATGCTACCCATTTCATTTATGTTGGAGACTCAAGTCTTGGTTGTTTAGGTCTGAATTATTCCCATAGAAACCTTGAGGCGTGCATTTTCAATTCGTAGGGGGAGATCAATGGTTTCTTCAAATGAATCAGGGTATTCAACGAAAATTGTTTGACTACTCTTCTAATTCAAGGACTTTGTAAACATTTCATAGAGGATATCTTCCAAGAATTTGCTATGGAATCATGGGGAGATTTGCACCATTGGTGATTGAAAGTTGAAGAAGGTTCCTTGACTTATTATTTAGGCCCACGAGGGTGAAAACACCAGTGTCATCTATTCAAAGGAAGTTAAAGTGTTGGATGGATTATTCTACTAATAGGTGAAAGTTGTAAACCAACCCTTAAGGGTGACAATAAAACCATTGACGGGTATTACCTATTAAGGGTCACCCAAAAATATTGAACATGATGTTGTTTTCATGGATAAACTCTATGTAAGCAATGGAAAAATCCTCCAAGTGGCATTAATGGTCTTCCATGAAAAACATATTAAATTTATGTAATACTAGTAAATTTGGATGAAGGTGGGTTGTTATAATATGAGGTGTAAATTTTTGTCTAAATACCTAGTCAAAAGAAATCCATATCATGGAAGTGTGCCTTCTTCTATTGTTGGGTCCTTCAGTTTTGGTATTGCTATACAAGAAAATGGAAGGATGGACAACATGCCATTTTTAACCATTTTATCCATTCCAATAGGGACCTCCAAATAGCTATGTAACAAGTAGAAGATATCTATTTTGTGGCCTAAGTCGGTTGGTATTAACTATGTAATGGAATGTATTTGTTTAGTTGAATAGGTTAGTAAAGTATTGACACAATTAACCTTAACCAGTGTAAATTATATAAGTAGACCATTTAGGGCTATGGGAGAATGGTTAATGAAGGTCACAAGGTTGATACATTACACGTTAGAAGGTTCTGTAGTAGATTGTTATTGTTGGTTTTGTGAGAAACCCGTAGTCTTTTTGTGGGCCTATGATTGTAATAGACTATGATGAAATATGTTAATGAAGACCCCCATTTCATTTTTCATTTCTATTATCATTGTGATGTGATGTGCTATGATTATTACCTTTTCAACAAATTTATGTTCAATGGATGATATATGTTTATGTTAAGAATTATTTAGAATCATGGAGAAATAGTTAGGGTTTTATGTCGAATACAATAGAGTTTAATAATTATCCACTTTATATCCCACAATTTTCCTCTCCATCATAAAAAATCTTGGCACTACTTCAGTGATACCTTCCCCTTTTGGGGATTGAAAATGCCAACATGATAGATTATAAAGGATCCATTTATTGGGCATGTAGAGAGAACCCTAAGGCTCAAAAAGAGACAACAAATGGTTTTATTGTTGGGACATTGACTATAGGAGAGGGGTATCTATAGGATGAAACTTTGTTTTTCCTTCAAGTTAAATATATGAGATTGGTGGGAAAAAATTGAATATATTGTAGTGTGATAAACTAAGTTACGTGATTGGAACGTCCAACATTGTAGGGAACTAATTTTGTGTGAGAGCCCTAGTAGAGACAATTACAATATTTGTTTGGTCAAATTCGAAGTAAGCTTATGCAAAAGGATGAAGCGACTTGAGTAAGTACCTAAATATGAAAATATAGAAATAAGGGTCGCGGTGGAGTGGAATGTTTAGAACATGCTTGTGCTTCATGAACTAGATCACCAACTCACTCATGGAATCAAATTTTGGGTGCAGACTACAATCAAAGGATACATAGTAAAATTTGTTGTTGAATATTGGAAATATTTTTCAAAGGTAGAAGTAGAGTTCAAAAGGGGAACATGTAAGAGATTGGTCCAATAAATCCCTCTCTGGATAAAGATGTTGCTATTTTAAGAAGGGTTGTTTCCTTTTGAATCTATCAATATGGTCAAGTAGACACCCTATGCCAAGGGGGTGGTTGGCATGGTCTTGGTGGTGGAAAGAGGAATATCCAATCATGTATAGCAGGATGAGTAGAGGAAAATGAAAGGGTTGAATGTGATTTAATAAGGAAACGATCACCAACTAGTAGTTGTTAAATAAAATGAAAGTAGGGAAAATGATAACTATGCAATTGCAAAACGATATTAGTGATGAAGGGAGGTTGCAATAGTTGCAAAAGATAAAGAGACAAGGAGAGTTGGCTAGCTAATGGTTCCAAGAGAGAGGTTTGGTATTGGAAATGAGTTCAATGAGAGATATTATAATTTAAGTAGTGTCATAGATATTTGAAGGGAACATCTAGAAAGGAGTCCAGAAAGATGCAAGAGTGAAAAATAATGAAGGATAGTTTCCCTCAGAAAGAGTATTGTTACATCCTAAATCAAAAGAGACAGATAATGCCATCACAGGTTGAGGTAATGTGCAATTAGAAGATACACTTGTTAATGCAATATAGTTTTTCAAAGAAATATAAGGGCCCTAAATAAAGGAAGTTCTACCTAATTCCAAGAGAATGGGCCAAACCCCAACCATACCATGGGCAATCTTGAAAAATAAGGTACTTGACTTTGTTGATTTAAATTGACTTTATAATAGTAACAAGACATGCTTAGGTGTTGGTAGAAATAGTCAACATAGTGGAAGTAGTAGAAACTTGTTGGGAATTAATCAAGGAGGGAGTATTCATTGCCATGACTTAATTATGCAACCAAGCCCCAAAGGGTTTATTTTAGGATGGTTTTATTCTAGTAATATGATGGGAGCACAAGGTGGGTCACCTTTGAGGGTGCTTGAGTTCTATTGGAAGGGTGAAGATGACGCCTCTCAACATTGGTTTTTCTGTGAATCCATATGGATAGATAAATGTACTGCTAAATCCCAAAGGATAGTATAATTACAGATTACCCTATAGTGTGTAGAATTACAATGGTGTATGAAATCCATAGACTATCCATAAGGTGGGGTAGCTCCAACCCTCAATGAATTTAAACAAACAATTGTAACAAAATTCCAAAAACCTAAATCTAAATAGCAGAGTATTGTGGAGCTAAAGGAGATTAGAAAGGTGGTGGGGGAAACAACATGCAATACAAGGAGAACACCTTGTGGCAGAGGTTTTTGTAGAGATTTTTAGTAATACAATATTGGGAAATTTTTTCAAAAAAAGCTCCGCTACAACCTCTGTTGTTCATAGCAAAGGTTTTAATGGATGTTCCCTATAACTAAGAAATTTGGGCAAGTGAAGGTTTTAGAAAAGGTTTTTTCCGTTACTTGTATTGGTAACATGCACCAATGCATGTTTACGTAACATGCATTGATGCATACATAAACCTATACAACATCCGTGCTTGTATAATTATTACGCAGTGGTTCTATCTTTTTTTGTTATATGTCACACTGGTGCTCGTATAAATTCTATGCAACGGGTCTTTTTTTTATGACACATTGGTGCTTGTATAATTTGTATGCATCGGTGCCTATGTTATCATGTGTAGCAGAGGGAAGTCAAAATTTCGAACATTTGAGGTGAGATGTCGCTGTCATTCTTTGTTACTAAACATTGGTGTGTATATTATGTGTAAAGCACAGGTGCGTATTGTAATCATGTGCACCATAATATTTTTAAATGATAAATATAAATGTACGTTACGTCATTTCAAGCAACTGTGCTTTTTCAAAAAATTTAGCACTCATGCTTCAATGTAATTAACAAGAACCAGTGTGTATGACTCATAAAAATGCAATGGTGTCTATTTTATGGCAGATATTGTTAAATGACTTCAAAAGAATATAATGCACGAATATGTGTATGTTTTAATTAATTGTTTTTTTACAAATTTTCAATTAATCATGTTAAAATCAAATAATTTTTATAATAATATTGATTTATATATATATTTTTTATTGTGTTTTGATATAATGATTGCATAAATGCGTTATCCAAAGGATTACACCTCTATTATTTATAACAATGTAAATCATACATATATTAATTAATCAACAACGCACCATTTTACAACATTCGACAATGCAATAAAATAAAAAAAATTATTTTATTATATATGAATAATAAACCCATCGTCATACAAAATGGGACAACGTAAAGGTCCACAATAATCAAAATGCAATCAATATGTAATTGTTACACTTATTGGTAACATGTCCTCATGCAATTGGGACAATATGTCGAGTACATTAAACAAAATCCCTAATTTTCATAGACAAATATTCCAAAACATACAACTTGTAGTAAAATTCAATTATATTGATTGCCATTCATCACTTGAATTGTTGTCATCGCTCGAGCTACGTGCATGTCTTATTTCTTCATCACTTGTAGGCGATATTTAACCTAATGTTTTCTTGATTTTTATTTTTATTTTTTATGTTCCACCTCTTCATGTTCCATATGCAAACATAGAAATAAAGTGTAATAAGTATATATACATTTATATAGTAGAATATACATGATTTCATAAATAAAAAAGTGTACCATAGCAATGATTGTTTCATAAACAATATACATTCTTTCAAAGCCATGTTGTTGTGGTCTCTCAAAATCTCTTTTTTCGGTTGCACTCCATACTTTATTTCCTGCATGTTTAATATGTCATGATAAAGCATAGTCTATTTAATTAATATAAAGGTTTCTTTTTGTTCTATTAATTATAAAATGAGGGAAGTTAAACAACATAGCTACTTACAAATTGTTCAATTGAACCTTGATACTTCAACATACTCACAACCCATACTTAATCCAATGTCGATCAATTCTTCAGTTGCCTCTTCTTTGTGTATTAACACCTATTAGAAGACATCCATGGATGAGTGTAAATTAATTATTTAAATATAAATATCACAACAAATATGAAATGTTAAGTAAGGATGAAAACATAAGAACTTACAAATTTTGTGATCAACCCTTTTATTCCTCGTCGTCTTGTCTTATGTGTTGAATGTGTTCCATTTTTTCTGCAACAAAACAATTGAAATTTAGTATTTCATGCGATAATTAAATTCGATGTACATAAAAGTATAAATCAATGATTACGTACCTCTAATGCACATTGTTGTTGGGATGGCTCCTCCTTTGATGCAATTATGTTCATCTCTTTTACCATCACCTTGTACACTTTTTTGGACATCCCTACCAGAATGTATTGTTTTTCCCTTTGTTTGTCCCTTGGAATTTGCATAATCTTCCTAAAAAATGAAAAGCACACTATTTTTTTTTAAATCGACATGAAAGTAAATATAGAAAAAACAAATTGGTATTTTTTGGAACATATTATAGAAAAACATGTTAAGTAATAATACTTTTTAAATGATTCATTTTTGTTATTGTAAGTTTTTGTTATTGCAAGACTCACGGGTCTCATTGACCATTTCTCTAGGAACACTTCTTGTAGTTTATATATAACCTGATTCTTAGAGTCATTGGGTTTATTTTGTATTGTAAGTGGAAAGTACAACTATATGTTCTTTCCACTATATCCCTCATAGTTTTGTAAAAAACTCCCCCTCTCGTTAACTTCCAACACCAGTTAGATGAACTGAGGACCAAGTCATCATTATTTACATCCTTCATAATATTTATCTTCTTAGGACGACATTCCATTCACTCGCTATTGGTCCCTGCACAACAATAAAAAAAAATTGAAATCAAGTGTTTAAAACATGTTAGTGATTAATGTTAAGAAATTCATTTTTAGTAAAAAGTCAATGAAAATATTCATGTTGATTACCTTTTGACCCACCTAATTCCTCTCTTTACAACATTTCCATAAATCTTTTATGTTCTTTTACACTCAGATTGTGAACAATCTTATCGAGTTTCTTCAAGTTTTTTCTTTGCATACATGCCTTAACCAATACACATCATTAATTTAAACCTACAAATAATTCAAATATATTAAATTTTTAATAAAACTTAAAAAACTTGTCTTGTTCTCTTGTTGGGATGAGCTACCATCATGTTGCAATAATTTGTTTACCTTGAACTTCTATTGATCATCTTCTATAAAAAAARAGTCAAGAATCATCAGATATAGAGATTATGAAATATTTTTTACAAAATAATATTTCGGTGTGTATAATAAAATAGTACGCATTGGTGCATTAAATATATGTATACACATCAGTGACTACCCTGTTGTTACAAAATAAAAAATGTTTTGTTTACAAATTGTTATATTCACACAGTGCTCTATAAATTAATAGAAGCATTAGTGCTTATTACTATTTATTATCCATCATCGAACCCGTGAACAAAGTTAAAACATGACTCTTTCGGTGTTAATTTTTTTTTTATCTACATTTTAAACTTACCGGGTTTGTTGACAAGAACATGTGTACCGGTATGTTATTCTTGTACAATGCGCACCACTAACTGAGAAAACATTTTTCTTAAAGAAAATTGGCATTGACATGGTTTGGGATCCAATGCAATGAGTGGTCCCATTGCAACGGATACCAAATGCCCCATATACAAGTAAATAAACCCTATAAAAATCTATTGCTTAAGAAAATATGCTTCTGAAATATAGAGTGGGAAACCAAGAGAAACAACAAGAAAGCTAGGGCTTCCAATACTGAAGGTAACTATGAAATCTTTTTAATTTTTTTAGAATGCACTGAAAATTGTTTGAATCAAATAGACGAAAGCTTGCGATGATCAATATAATGAAATCACATATCTGAAATTTCTCTTCTACAAAATTGTATGTGACATACGACGATCCCTTACAAATTTGACTCTTCAAAAAAATCTACCCACTCTAAAGTCTTTGCTAGTAAATATCTCTTGTGTAAATCTTCCCTCTAAATTTTGGCAAAAGAATGAAATAATGATTAGTGTTTTCATTTATAAACACATACATTTAGAAAAAATAAATTCTCGCTCATTTTTTCATTGTATCTTTTGGCACATTGATGATAAACGTGCACACTTTTTTTTAACTTACTTTTTAGGTGCACTATACAGTTTAAAGCGCACCAGTGTGATTTTCACGTAAAAATGCACCAACAAACATATTATCTGATAAAGTACAAATGAAAACCTTTTTAATTAAAATTTTGCTAAGTTTTTGCTTTGCAGAGGAAAAAATGGAGGTCGCTCTTCGGTGCCTCTCATAATTTAGTGCATTGGTGCATTTTATATATACATATGCATTGGTGCATTCGAAAATAATTAAGTGCACCGATAAATTTTAAAATCCATTAAAATTTTCTTGAAGTTAGATTGTTCTATGCTTCCCAAACTTTCTTTTAAGAATTTATTCACATATTGATGATGGTTTTGGCTCAAATGCAGGAAAAAAATGTTATAATATCAAACAACCAATTTTCCAAATTCCAACTCATTCCATATCGTTGGAAGTTCTTCAAGTTCTCCCCTGCCATTTGCAATAAGACTAGATTTTATTTATAATTAATTTATCTGATTGAATTTATGTTATGTATGCATGTGCATTTGAATAATTATTCATTGAATTTTGCAGGATCATGATTCAGGATCAAGTTTGGATGCACAATATATTCCACCAGTCCAAAAAATCCGCAAACTCTTATCAAGAGAAAGATATTGCATGTAGATTTTTGATGAAAATGGACAATTGTTTTACCCTTCCAATTGTAACATGCCATCTCCCAACAACCAACCTCAAGCAATGGTATTACACCATGGATTGGATCTCTTTTATGATGCCCCAATAGTGAGTGATTGTTGAAAATGTAAAGGTTTGAAGGAGAACCCTCAACGTGTCACATTGTCTCATTATATTGACAAAGAATTTTTTTTATGAAAAGGAAGGTGTCTAAATTTGTTGTTGTGCATGCAATATGTAGTTTGTCTCATGGTGACAAGTTGTTAATAAAATATAACTTTCGTAGACCACCAATCACTCGTAAAAAAATCCTTGCATTGGGTCTATACCTTTAGACATCCCCTTGGGGCATAAGAAAAAGATGATTGAGTAATTGTATTTTTGGATTTTCAATGGAACTAATGTAAACGTATTGTTTAATTCGACATTTTTTTTATAAAATAGTTGGTTGCATGTTTATTATTGGGGAAAAAAATTCATGCTTCTAATAAATGGTTGGTATAATGTTTGAACATACTAAATGTATTGAATTCCTAATATTGTCGATGTAATGTTCAATATGTTTACAATCAAGAATCTCACAACAAGTGACATGTCTACCATCTATTGTTTCACCCCACTACGATGTCAAATAAAGAGAATGTCATTGAACAAGTGCAACTTGGAGAGGAAGCATACAAAACAAGGTTGAATCAACCACCTATTCAATTCCCACTACATCCTGTGTGACCAATTCAAAACCTCTAGAGTAACTCTAGTTCTTCACATGTTGGGGATGAATGCAATGATATGGAGGTTGGATGATTTCTTATAGGATACCCAAGCCATGGAGGGAATTTTGTTACATGAATTCCAACAAAATGAATTATGTGATGACATTAATATCGTCAATACGTTCTTTTAAATCATTACATATTCTTCCACCACCCCTTTCTTTAGAAAAGGGTCAAGGTCTACCCAACTAGGGACAAAATATTGGAATGTTAGTAGTACTGAGAGGGGGGTGAACCAATATTGAGCACTTTAAACAATTTGTTTTACACTTATTTAAAACACATTAGAATTTATTGTTGCAAGTATTCATATTAGAGAGATACTTATCATAACCAACATGTTACATATATAGAGGTGAAAACCTTGAAAGTATTTTATAGATAAATGTCAAAATAATTATCTATGAGGACACCAATCCTCTTATGAGAACCAACTCATAAAATTCAGGCACCAACCTACAAAATAAATAAGACACCAATCCCCTGTAGGCACCAACCTAAACACTAGGCACCAACTTGCAAATGAAAGAGGACACCAATCCTCTGCAGGCACCAACCTACACACCAGGAACCAACCTAGAGACAGGCACCAACCTGCAAATGAAAGAGGAAACCAATCCTCTGTAGGCACCAACCTACACTCCAAGCACGAACCTGGATGTTTTGAAATTCTTTTGGAAACAACTCTGTCTAAAATTGACTGTAAGCCACAACGAATCACTTCACATAATACTCGGTCTTCTTCCCCATGAGGTTCATGAGATATGAACTCTACTTTTCTTCCTCTCTATTTCAGATCCACTTCATTCCCCTTTTCATCTCACTTAGCTTGATTAGGGAATTGTCATTTATAGTGATTACTCCCTTAATAATATTTCTATGTACATATAGTGTATGGTCGGCTCCAGGTCAATTGATTCTTCAAATCGGGCTACAAAACCCTCCATGAAATCTAGCCTTTGTTCCTTTCGTTACACTATATTTGGTTCACTGGTCCTCGACACTCAACCACCGTCCGATCTCATCCTGGATTGAATCTCAACAGTCGATCTATTCTTTCATGTCTGGACCAGCGGGGTACTAAAACACTTAACACCATTTTGATGCACAAGAGTCATTCGATCATATCTTGAGTATATCGTGATCATAAAATCTAACCTCCATACTTTTGAACTTCCAGGATATCATACCCTTTGGACCTCATCACTCAGCCACCGTTGGATCTGGCCCATATTTTTTGTCATCCATCAATCTAGCCTATTTCATATCAACATTTATTATTTAGGCGTTAAGCCCCTTCTTGGTCATATGACCAAGCTCCATGTCCATTGGGTTATCTTATCTCCTGAACTTTGTAGGATTTATTCCTCTAGTTAACCTACGAGTTGTTCCCAATGATAGATCTCCTCACATTCATTGATTTGTTTTTCTAATGGATGATTGGATTTGCATCTCGGAATATAGTCAAAGACTCTATACTAGTCATTGATTGATTTCCATATGGACGAAAATGATATCTCCTCATTGTATTTCATCTTTTACTCTCATTCGTTGATCGTCACTCTAAAGGACGATCCATATATCGTCTCGCAGTTTGGTCTTCGGAGTAATTTTAAAAGTGCAGATCAAAAAGTTCTGAAACTTCCACTCTGACGATATTTCACCTTCCTCCCCAGACTTCGTATGTTGTCAGCATCTCCATTGTTGATCTATCTAGATCTAACGGTCATGGATCACCGTCCCAATCCCACTACGCTATGCCTATGCCATGGCACTCACACGTGGATTCCACATGTCAACCTCTTACTTGTTAATCTAACTACCATGTGTCACTTGCTCATTCATTCACGTCACCTCCATGTGTCACGATTTCATTCGTTGATGCCACGTCTAGGATCTGTCAACTACCACATGTCACTCTAGTGTCCTGCCATGTGTCTCTTCCTCATTAGTTGATCTATTTAATATTGAATAGATCTCCATCGTTCATCGTTGAATTTTTATCGGAGTTACTCCAACTACTTGACTTCAATGGCCCTTCTCTGACAACAAATGGGATACCACTACAAATTCTCTTATTAAATCTTGACCAGGGTCACTCTGAATCCATCCTGTCCATTTGTTGGATCTTCCTTCACCAATCTGGATCGTTGATTAAGAAAGTCAAATTTGTTGGTTCATGCAGACACCGCCATGTGTCATTCTTATATCCATCCACCAGAATCATCCTGAAATCATCTAAACCATTCGTCGTACTATCTTCGTCAGAGCTCTTTCATCGTTGTACCATTTTTTACTCTGAAACTTCAACTACAAAACATTTCTACCCGCTGACATGTGTCTTCTCCAGATCCATCAGTTTGGATAACTCTGAATTAATCTCTTCCATACGTCGCTTTGCTTGTTTCAAAGTATTCTTTGTTGTTATGTCCTTTCGACTCTAAATATGCTACTTTGAAGGATTTTCACTGTTGCTTCAGACTTCGACCTCAAAATCGATTCAGGTCGTCGATCAAGAGATATCTATATTCAAGGTCTAATAATCTCATTCGTCCATTTACTTATACTATGGAATAGCTTCTACAAGCGCCAACTTCGATCTGGAAAAATCAACGATCATGGTTAACTCCTCAAATTGATCTTAAGGTTGTTGTTCCTTGTTTTCTACAAAAGGTTTCTCAATTTCATACTAAAATTCATCATGATCACGTGTCTTCAATTTAAGTACTTTTCTGCTCCTCTGCTAATTTGGTCCATATGCTTTGTTTTTCTTCCTTCGTTTGTCTACTGGTTCTATGCTTGGACTTGTTATTCACACAGGGTAGATATGAAAAAAAAATGGAGGCCTTCATTGTGTCCCCCTATCATTGACAATAGTGGGTCTTCCCTTGCTGTGATATCAATGACTCCCATTACTACCTTTGACATGAATGACAAGACAATTTCCAACACAAAAATGTTTATGTATAACTTGAAAGCAATGTACGGTATGTCAGACACATGTTTCTTGGTACTTTTGAGGCAACTAACCATTAAGTCCCCTAATTTTTTAAGGAATCTTGTAACACAATGAAAGAATAAAATGGTTAATTTGCATGCTTAATGAAAATGTACACTTCTGTTTCCCACTAATTGTAGGTTACTAATGCCAAAGGACTTATGCTCATGATGTTATTTAAAGACCTTAAAACATTCTTTTAGATAAAAAATGTTAAAAAACTTGATGTTATAGTACTAGTAAGCACATTTTTATTGTTGTTCGATGCACCACTATTGTATATGCATCGGGGCAATTACATTTTTCCAGTGCACCAAAAAGATTTTTTGGTTTTATTTTTATTTTTTTATTGAAACACCAATTATTCTTACCTGATATGATGTGTCCTTCATATGTGCATTGGTGCTCTTAGTTTAGCATGGAGCATTGATATGCATTTTATTCATTTTTTAAATAAAAAATAATATTTTAGCGTTTTATATTAATAACAATTATTGGTGTGCCTTATTAGTTCAGCACTGGGCATTATGTTTGTGAGTGCACTAGTGTGTTTTTCTGATTTAGACACACTGATGTAAAAATGTCCACAAAAACCTTCAGCTGCATGCCTCTGCTAACAACCCCCAACATAAATATAAGAGGGATAAATTATTTGGGGAGGTTCCTTAAAAACCTTTGCTCAAGGTGCTCTCCTTGTAGTGATGATATTATTCCCAGTTCCTTAGGTATGTAATGGGTAGGTTGACCTTTAGAATTCATGAAACACATCACATAGAATGTTTTATGGTGGATTACTACCATTGATCATAATACCTTTGATGCAATATAAAATTGGAATGCCTAGAGAGGCATTATAACAAGCCACGAGGATGAATCCATTACGGAATATCATAGTCATACCAAGGTTGCAGCCATTGGAGCAACCCCATAATTATCCCTAGTTAAATTCTATATTGTGGCTCTCATTGAACAAATTCACAAGCTGACCAAACCTATGAATTGGAGGGAAGATATTTGGTGTACCAATTGTAAAACAAAACGTTATAACGCCCATGAATTCCCTCTAAATTAAGGGGGAGTTGCACAAAACCCTCCTCGTGTACCTTTATAGGAATTCCCGGGGGTGGTGTTACACAAGTATCCATAGTATCTCCCTTTCAAAATGCAATGTCATTCTATAATAGAACCCCATATATGAATGCACACTCAAGAGAGTATTGTGAAATTTGTCATACATGTGGGTATCCTCTGCAACATTTTCTAATGCTGCAAAAATATTCTTCCATTCCAAACATTGTCTATTGTAATTCTTGTCGTTCTAGTACAGATAACAAAGATAAGTGTAGAGCCTTAGATGGTATAGCTGAACAAATTGAAATAACTTCCTACAAAGTTGCCAATAACCCAAAACCAAAAATTGGAAGAGGCTAAGAAGGAGGATATAGAGGAGATTGGACTAGTGGATAATTAGTTTTTGTAGTTTTGATGAGGTGGTCCATGTCACTCATAATTTCCCCCTACCCTGACGATGTTGTTGTACACATTTTTTAGTTTCTATTCAGGCAACTGAAGATTGTCCTACTCTCTGTCAGTACTATGTTTTGCCAGTTAAAATCTTCTACACCTGTCATCTTTTTGCCTTCATATCTCTCTTTTTGACACATTCTCCATCCACATTATCCCAATAAATACATTTTAAGGCATAATTAGGAAAATTCTTATTTTATTTTTAATTGTTAAAAATTAACCTGTTGAAATAGTTAAAATTTAGATTTAATAAAAAATTACAGGAAAAATTTAATTCTTGTAATTTGTCATTTATTGAGATGGTTGCAGGCTAAGCTGGAGGAAATAGGCACGTGGAATGTGACCCTTTTCTTTATAACATGGTGTGTTTACTCTTGGATACGATAAAATCAACCTAGAAACCCTCAGTCGACGCCTTGGTCAACTCAGCTATCTACATGAAAATACCTAGCAACAAGAACAATAATTTGAACTATCCATCAAATCGAGGAAAAAATCGCTCAATTCATGAACAACTTAGATGAAACATAAATTAGTTTGATGTGTCACCACTCTTTGAGAGAGCATTAAGCTTAGGGTGTTATATTTTATTTGGTATAAATGCACCAAAGGTGGATTGCAATAAGATTCAAATTACAAACATGAAACTCTGAAATTGAATATTATAACAAGCTGATGGTTAATAGAAGTGATCTGAGTTTCTCCATTTTCTAGTCTCCATTGTGTGTGTTTCAATCTTGGAGGGCCCCCTTTCTTTGGTCCATGTCACTGTTGTATGTTGTTGTTCATAATATTTGTTTCATGTTGCTTCTTATTTGGGAAATTGTTTTATTCCTTTTGTTTATATATCAACATTCTAATTTCTAGATTTAACATTTAGATCTCACTTCAATTTTCATTTTCAATTTACAGTTGATTTAATTTTTAAATGAATAATTAGTTTTATTCTAATATAAAACCTTCATAAGTCTAATAGAGTATTGTTGTAAAAACTTCCATTCTGAGAGGTAACATAGCTTTGCAGCCTATTTTACTACCAACAAGACTATGGTAAACCTAGATTGAAGAAGTTAGATTTTAGTTTAAAAACCTTTTGCACTTGATGAGTGGTAGACATCCTTCCAATCTATAGCTTTCATAGGCCAACAGAGTAATGTTGTAGAAGCCAAGAACCATTGTGGAAATATAAATTTACAACCTGAATTTCCACCACTAAGGTTGTGATATTTATAAGATTGAAAGTGTTAGATTTTAATCTATAGTTTTTTCATTCTGCTTGTGTGCTAAAACATGATTTTCAACCTTGGAATCTCATAAGTTGACATAGTATTGTTACAAGAGCCTTCTCTTGTAGAGGCATTGAACTTTTGTAACCTATTTTCCTATAAGTGGAACTATGACAAACTCAAGTTGAAAGAATTAGAACTTGTTTTAAGTATTGTAGATCAAGTCAACTTGCACTTTCCTTTCAATAGTTAGTTAAAATATTTCATTAAGAAGTTGATGGCCATTTGCAAGTTTTGATTTCATGCTTAGTTTAAATGATTGTAGAACCCGTTTCAAAGTTAATTCCCTCACATATAGTGATTGTGCCTCACAAGTTTACCAACTCTAGATTGACATAATAAGTGTCATATTTATGCAAATAAATTAAGCTGACATTTTTTCGCGTCGTTGTCTGGGAGGTGAAAAAGGAATTGGTTTTGAAATATTTATTTTTCATTTAAAAGGGAGCGAAGAAGGTAAGACGGGAGGTACGAACCTGGGCAACCACTTTTGTGAGTCTTCACGAGACTCAGTCATGTGTGATTTTCATGAATAAATAAGTTAGACCTAAAGATATTAAGGGTAGGTTTGTTAAATCAGAAAAAATAAGGTGTTCCAGAAAAACCAAAAAACTCAGAAAAATCAAAACCCCCCACAAAACCACCTACTAAATCATATTCACAACTACTTATCAATCCATCTAGTAAACCACATATTACATCATCTTCACAACCATCTATTAATCCATTTACTAAACCACCTACTACATCATCTGCACAACCATCCACTAAATCCTTTTACAAATTGCCCATAAAAACATCCACAAAACCCCCTATTACTAACTTGATTGTAGGTATTAAGAAGGATACATGAAAATGGATTGTTCCAGATAGCTCAAAACAAACACAAACAAAATAATTTGTTGAACATTTTGAAGATCCATAAGAAACACCAGAAGGTTGGAGTAAACAATTTGGATATTTTGGGACAACAAAATAGTTGATGAAGAATCTCATATTGGAGGAGGAGGAAGAATACCAAGAGGTGGAGAAGGAGAAGGTAAAAGAAGTACAAGAGGTGGAGATCAAGAAAGAATACCAGAAGGAAGAGGAGAAAGAGAAAGAGGTCTTAATGATGCAAAATATGAAGAATAAGTTACTTTCAGTTTTCCTATCTTAGATGTTGTTAACACTCCACCAGTACTCCCAAGGCTGAGAAGGAGACCAACAGAGGTAACCACAAACTAGTCTTTTGGTTTGGTATCTAGCCTCTCAATTATCACAGTCAACAATCTGACTGGAGTGAAAGGATTTAGGCTAGGCAGTTTCAACTCAGATGGGTTTTGAGTTTTTAGGGTTTTGATGCTGGATCAGGGATGAAACTCAAGTAACTAGGTCAGAGTATCAAAGGGTTACAACAACAAATATATAGAGGCGCAAGCTAGCAATGGTTTTGTGATGAATGTAGGGTTTTTTAGGTGTAGTATAGAGTTTGAAATAGTAAGAATATCTTAATGATCATGTGCACCATGAATTCATTAATCAAGAAGGAAAATTACACAAAATGACATTCCCAACAAAACAAAGATTTCATCGAAAGAATTATGCTTATAACCTTTAAGGAAAATCACTAAAGAAAGAAGATATGTTAAGGAGACATGTATATCATTCATATAAAACTATAGTAGAGAAAATACATCATCGCAAACTCACTTCACATGAATTCCTAGATAATAGTTGCAACTGCTCCTTTGATTTCCTGAATGAAGTACAAGCTAAAAGAGTTTCTCTCTCTACTGTCCCAATATGTTGCTTAACTCTCTTGGGTCTACATGTAGGTATAAAACCAATTTCCTCATCAAAGGGGTCGAATCCCTTAGTGTAGTAACAAATCACATGAATATCTCCAACAAAACCTAATGACTAGGGAGGTTAACAAACTCTCCTCAAAATAGAAAAACTGATACATTTGACTTTTTCCCATCATTAATGATGATGAATATACATAAAAATGACTCTAACAAGACATATTTAACATCATTTACATCAAGTCAACTTTAATCTAGAGGAATTACATCACAAAACCAAGATTTGACATGAAAAACTTCGAAAAATGCACTAACAGGTAAAAGCGTAGAGCCTCTTTGTAAAAGCGCAACGCCAAACACAGGGGTCAAAGACGAACTTATATCTATTTAAACATAACATTTTTTGCAAAACTGGGAGAGGTTTTTGTATATAAGGTTGTTTTTTAGAACAACCTCTCTCCTTTTTTGGAAATTTGTTTCCATTTTCTCGTAATATGTGCCACACAATGATGACCAAATCAAACAAGAAAAATTGGAAAATTTGTTTTTTTCTAAAATAGGCCTCCAAAAAAGTTTCATATCTCCCAATATATGATCTCTGTGTAAAAACTGAGGAGGTTATTGTGGTTTGGTATGTCCTTAGAAAACAACTCAATTTTTTCCCCCAAATTCATCTTCATTTGTCTATAAACCTCTTTTTCAAATGATGACCAAAAACAAAGTAAAAAACACAACATGGTTTAGTAGAAGCACAACGTGGTCTTTGAGAGGGTGTTTGGAGGCCTTCCCAGAGGATTTTTGGGCTACAAGTGGTATGGTTTGAAATATGAATATGTCTACTAAACAATAGAGTCATAAAGAATTGAAAACCCTTGTTCCAAACCCTTGAAAACTGACTTGAAGTAAAGATGTCCAAAAGTGCAACAACCCACCTATAGCAATTGTATTTTGAGCATTTCTCTCAAATCATAACACATGTGCATAAACTGAAGGAGATTTTTGTTCCTTGGTCTATTATTGACAAAAACCTCTTTCACTTTTGTCAAATTCAACTTCCTTTATGAATGATGGAGTTTCTTGTGAGGTACTTTGATGCATTAGGGTTTGTCTTAGCTCTCTATTTTCTTGCTGCAAGAATGCTACCATGTGATTGGATTTAGCTAGTTCATCTTTCATTTGTCTAATTTGTGCTTGTTTCTATTTGATAATATCTACATCTGGTTCATGAACCTCATGCTCTGCCATGTTAGCCTCAATGTGTACCTTCTCCTCATCATGTAAGGTTACCTCATGGTGTTGTTTTGATGGAGTGAACTGGAGCCTTGATATTTTGTAATGGAACATTACCTTACCTTTATTTTCACTTTCCTAAAGTGATGACTCCCAAAAAGGTAACTCAAATGATGATCTTGACAACTTTTTACACTTCTAATGATGACAAACAAGTGGGAACCTAGACATGACCTGCATGATGACTCATTAACTCAACTAATGACTTATATCATGAAATGATGACGGTGATCATGATGGATGAAGACCATGAACAAGTGAAGGGAGTAACACTAACCTAGACACAACAACCAAGTGATCAAATTTTATTTGAAAATTCTTTTGAAAATATAACAATTTGACCTAAAACCCTATCAACTGACTTTGAAAGAGCTCATTTGATCACTGTGACTACTAGACACTAACAGATGTACCTAAAGAATTTGGAAATGAGCTAAAGATGAAGAACATTCCACCTTCAGTTCTTCCTAGCTTTCATGGTATGGCCTCCGAAGACCCTGATACACTTATGTTTAAATTTGATATTTTATGTCGTACATATGGATATGTTGATGATGCTCACAAGATTCATTTATTTCCTACCACTTTGAAGGGAACTTCTTTAAAATGGTTTATGGGACTAGGAGAAAATAACATTGGACATTTGGACATCATGAGAAAAATTTTCCTTAATAAATTTCAAGCTTATTGCAGACCTCGTGATTCCAAAGAAGACATTTTTAGGATGGCTCAGCAAAAATGTAATACCCCTAGGCCGAACCCAAATTGTAATGTAAATTTAAATGTACATATAGGTTGGTGAGCCAGGACATTTTGGGCCAGCGTGCCTTGTATATATGTATTTTGAGGCCAAAGTGCCTATGTGATTGGGCTAGAGAGCATGGATGTTAAAAAGGATACCATGCTCGTCATTGAAAATGTAATCACACATTCAAATATTAATGAAAAACATCACTGTGTGTAGACCAACCAGACAAAAGAGTATGGGGGGATAAACTCCACTAGAAGGGAAAGGGAGCTAAGAGTCTAGGAAGAGGGCTAATCCATGGGGGGATTAAGCCAAGGAAATATTATTAAAAACATTCCTAAAGTCAAAAGACATGGGATATGGTTTTATCCTAAGTTCTTAGAGGATGGGGAACAAATCACCAAGTGGGTTCAAAGGGGATTCAAAAGGTGACAAGTGTCAACTTATGAACATGTAAATATATTGGGAAAAAATTAGTCTACTTCCCATCAGAGCTATAATTCTCACCATCGTTTAGCGGATCACTCCTCTGATACCATTCGTACTTGGTTTTCATCCCCATACCTGTAATGAGGAGGATTTGGGGTGGTTTTATAGTAATTGAACTGAGGAGGTGGGTTGCCAGACCCATGTGTTATTGAAGAATTGGGTTGTCATGCCTGTGTGTTGTTGAAGAAGCGGGTTCTTAGGCATGTGATTTGTTGAAGAAGTAGTTTCTTAGGCCCATGAGTTGTTGAAGAAGTGGGTTTTCAGGCCTGTAAGCATTCTCTCCAGGTGAGAGAACTGTTGAGAATTATTTTCCCAAGGTTCCAAGCTGCAACTATAGGGCTCTGAGACTTCATGTTCAACCTATTGTTGAAGCCCTGGAAGGGAAGTGGGATAGCCAAAGGACTATTGAGAAGAGAAGGGGCACACTTCCTGGGGTGGGATAGGCATGTGGGGAATGAGAGACTATAGGTTGTTTTCTAGAATTGGGACATGAGTCTGACCATTGCTATTGTTTGAGAGACCATAGCTTGGCTAGGAATTTATTTTTCCGAAGTGATGCTTTATCCCAAGCTCAAGGGTGACCTGTTGTTGAGCTTATGAGAAAAAGAGTCTAAATATGGGAGGAAATTCCGAGGTTTGCACGCAGTTGGTGATATTTTATGAAAGATAAGTGCCTATCTGAGTATTTTTCTTAATTATTGTGTATGTAGTTATGTATCTATGTTATGGGTATTTGTTGTTCTAATTATGTTTCAGTATACCTACTCTTAAAACTGCACAAAAGTTGTAATTATGTGTTTCAATCATGAGTATATGTTGTTGTAATTATACTTATATATATTTTTGTTGCTAGAATTTCCCGGAATTGTACATTTATGTGCATAGGTAGAGTCTATGTAAATATTATATGTTTCTATATGGTTTTTACCTGCATATATATGTTTATATATTTATTGTTGGTATTCTCCCTATCTCTATTCATATGCAGAACTTTTCCATTTAACTCAAAAGTATTGGAATTTTTGGCATAGTGTAGCCCATCTCGCGGCTAGGAATGCCTATTCTAAAACGAACTATTCCCATGACAAATTCTACACCAGGCGGTGGAAAGAGAAATCCTTAGCTAGTATGGGAAGAATCACATATTTCTAGAAGGCCTGGTAGCCTTAGAAATTTCTTGGAAGAAGTCACAGAGCCACTAAGTCCTGAGTCGAACTGCTAAACTTGGAAAATCTTGTCATTTTCCTCAGATAAATCGCAGTTTTTTATTCGGCATCACGATTAGATATGGACCATCAAATCCATCATGGTGAGGACCATCAGAGTCATATGGTCCAATTGATAGTACTTTGAGAAGTGATATGGACTATTGGATCCATCAAAGGACAGATCTGAGAGATCGTGACCATTGATAGTAGAAGAAACGTCGAATGCTAATCATTGGAGTGGCCCCAAAGCCTAGAGTAGAACCACTCCGATGGTAAAGGCCCCAAGGAGAAATCAAGACCGCTGGATCCATAAGGAGAGGTGTCAAATGATTTGAACCGTTGTCGCGATGGGGTCGTCAGAGTCAAATGGTCGGAGTAGCCTCGGATGCCTGAGGTAGACACACTCTAATAGGGAGTACTCTGATCCATAACCTAGATCGTATATCGATGAGTGGATGAGAAGTAACCTCGGTCATAGATCATTGTGGGACCCTCTTAGGAGAGGCTAAGGAAGAAGAGTGATGTTATGTTGACACAGAGTGTTAACATGTCCATAGGAGGACACGTGGAAACCTCTAATTCATAGAATGTACCAAGTGTAGGTCCCTTTTGGTGTTATCCCTTAGTACAAATGTCAAAATCATATCCTTATGACCTAAAGGTTGATAGATCTTGACTGTTCAACATCTTGAATGTTGGTTGGAGTGAGTCGGGGTTTTAGATTAGAATGCACTCTGATGGGAGGCACTTTGAGGATCAATCTGGGCCATCGATCGGAGAGAGTGGCCTGAAGAAACAACAGTTGTTGATATGTCGTGGGCCCCATAAGGTCAAGTACAAAGAGGTTGGAAGGCATAACATTAATCGTCATGCAAGTTTGAAGGTTTGACGCTATCATAGTTGTTGATTGTCGATCTCCCAGGACTATTGGACCTGTCAGAAGAGGATGTCGTAGGACCTAGTTTTTCGAAGGGAGCGAGGAAGTCGAGAGTGGAAGCACTATGATGGAAAGACTCAGACAATGGAGAAGGGCCCCGAGTAGGTTAGAGACGATGTTTCGAAATTTCGATAGGATAAGGATATGATGAGACAAGTGGTGGATGCCACATGGATGCCACGTCAAATGGCACAAGTGAAAAGGATCCATGTGGGTGCCACATGGAAATGAGGTGGATTTTTTCACTAAAGACCCTAAAAATTTGGAGGGTTTTAACCTTGGATCCAAAGATTGGATTTGAGCATGGTTATGGCCATTGGAAAGCTCTTGAAAATCAGAGTTAATCTACGAGGTTTATTTGGGGAGATGAAATATTTGGTGAAAGAGGAATTTTTTTGACACCCCATCAGCCTAAGAGAGGAATAGGGGGTCGGGTGTGTTACAAAGAGGATGAGAACTTAGAGGACTATCTGGAAATATTTGTGTGCAATTTGCAAAAAACAAAACATAGTTCTTTAAGTTTTGATATTATTTGTACTATATTTCTAAAAGTAATTTGTGATAAATATATTGATATTTTTAATGTCATAGGATCTGGTGATATTTCATATTTATCATTTTTATAAATTGTTGAAATGTGTAGGAAATATTCCAGGGGAAAAATTAAGGCTGGAAAAGGACAAAGGGATGCTCTTTCGAGAGTCACCAAATCATCTATTGGGAGTATAACAAGGGAAGAATTAGGAAATTTATTGGAAAATTTCAAGACTGATATTTTAAGTACATTAGGTTCTCAAATTGATACATTAAAAGATAAAAAGAAACAAGAAGAACAAAATGAAGCCTTAGGAGTTTTTTTCCATCAATATGAGAAAAAACATCCACCAAAATATTGTCCATTTGACAATATTCAAGTGACGCAGACCCCCGACCCTCTGTCCGAGATCCGCATAGGATCATTCTCAATTCTCCTCGAGTCGAAGCGACTCCCTCAGATCCCTATTGGAACCTCACAAATCCGATCCACAGGTCCTTCGTGAAAACCCGCCCTGCACAACCTAGCACCAGGCGCGAGCCTTACTTCCTCATGCGACCACAACCAGGTCTTAGCACAAGCGCTTTTCGCAACTCGGGAGTTTATGGGTCGATGACCCTTGACTCCTCTTTTCCAAACCTTCGATACTCGAGATGACGATACGGGTATGGCTCCCTCCTTGCTAGCGCCTCTACAAGCGACCGTCGGCTAGGGCCTAACCCTAACACCCCTCACAACTCGCAACTTCGCGAGTTGGAGTGTCAAGCCCTCATGTTCCTCCTTTGCGAAACCTCAAAGCACGACAAGTCAATGAAGGGTTGACCCCTTCCTAAATCGACGTGTGTCCACCACATCTCACCCGCTTCCACTTTTCTCTGGGCGTTGTTGTTATGCCACCTGTCAATAATGTGGTCCCTACTTAACGGACGTGACACGTGTTCACACGAGCCTCAGCGCTTGACACTTTGTGACTTTTGTAGTCGAAAAGAAACTCTCTCAACCCCCGAACCCCCGATACGCGATACGACGCAATGGTTTTGATCCAACGGTTCTCTCGCGACCTGGATCCAACGGTCTAGATCTCCTTCTCTACTCCTTGCAACTCGGGACTTCACGAAACCAAAGATATTTGGTCTGCCTCCAAACTCACGAACCCCAAATTCACGAGATGATCTAATGGCCTAGGTTGAATGAGGTCAACGACTCACGTTGATTCTTGATGTTAGGGTAGTGAGTTCTTCCAACTCCTAACCACCTTACAGCTCCACTGGATCCTATGGTCCTCGCGATTTCACGAACTCCCCACAGAGAATTCTGACCGCCCGATTCACTCCTCAATGGCTTCTGCCCAACGACTGAGTGTTCTCCCTCCTGAACTTAATTTCTATGTGACGGCTTCGATTTCCGTATCCCTTTTAACACTTCAAAGATGTTACCCCTCCCGAGCTTTCACTTGCAAACTCAAGCCTCCAAAGAGAGCCCTGCTCGCACTCCTTTCGGAAAACGTTCAAATAATCCTCGGTCATTTGAGTCTTCGACCCTGTGCACTCTTTGCAATAGTAGTCCTTCAAATTTCCCCTTAGTTGATAAATTCTAAGGCCTCGACCAGCCTGCGCACACCTTTCAAGGATCCGTGCTTCTATTGCACTTCTGCTGGTATGAGATCGATGATATCTCTCTTGAGATTTCTGAGATAAAACTCAGACCCTCGTCAATGCACACCTTGCGGACGTTCACTGCACTCCTTGCAGGAATCCGCAGAAAGAGAAACAATTGAAACTCATTCTACTTCTCCTTCATACTTCATACACTCAACATGAAGTCTTACACCCCACACAACATTGAAACACATGCATAACAGAGAAATAAAACAACTGTAAACATACCATTTAACAAATGTAAATAGTAGGCATCATAACACCATGAAAGTTGAGTCAAAGCTTCATATATTAACTCAAGTGCTCCTGTACATGGTTTCTTCTCTACAACTCTCTGCTACAACTCTCCAACTTATGAATTCTGAATGATAATAATGTTCTTGTTACCATGATACAAGGGTGAGGGTGTCTATATCCATTTTCCCTCCTGTTAGCGTCAGAAGTCACTCCTGGATTGCAGCAGGAGCAGAGCCCGACGCCCATCAGTTCATGTCATGATTTGTTTATAAAAGGGGGGATCGAATGGAAGTTAACTCAAACAATATTGTTCTAACTCTGAAACTAGGCCAGGCATGCATGGGAAAGTGAGGTCTTAGATAAACTTCAGACAGTGAGTCGTAGTAAGGGTGAATAGGGGGAAGACTTGTATAAGAGAAATGCAAAGGTCTGTCATAAGCATCAGGTTTCTAACAGACTGTAGGAGAAAACATCTAAAGGCAAGATCTTCTTACATTCAAACGTAGAAAAC
>SNQJ01S0082891.1:0-28804 GCA_010110895.2 Picea sitchensis
CCTCCAACTGCTTTGCTTGAATTCTCCTAAATCTTGAGGAAAGGCTAAAGGGTTGGGACAAAACGGACTCGGAAATTGGGCAGAGTTTCTTTGCTATGATTTTTTCCTTCTTTGAATAGTACCCCTACCCCTTCTTTTATAGGCTAGAAGGAGCTAGGGTTTTAGATGAACTCTCAGCCATGCATGGCGGGGAGTTCCAGTTAACTGACCCAAAGCTTTTTGTCCTCGCGGAAACTTTCCTGATTTTTTGCTTTGTTAGGTAAACGTGGGCTGTAGTGGGCTAGCCCGCGTTCCAACATGTGCAGTATAAGGCCAACAAGCGTTCCAACGCGCCCAGTGAAAGGGTAGGGCGCGGGTTGCTTGATTTAAGTGGGTTTTCAAGGTTTTATTCAACATGGCTTTGGAAAGGAAGAGACATGAGTTGGCCTGATGCCAGGTAAGCCTGTGTGGTGCATTTTAGGGTTATAATAACACTTATTTGAGAAGGGATAAGTGTTTTTGGGCTTATAGCTCAACGTCCCTTGTGGAGAGCACATGAGGACACATCCCATGTGGAGATCACATGAGGAAATGTCAAGGGAGTTGACCTTGACGTCACACACTATGGGGAGTTGACCCTAGTTTTTCTAGAGGGAGTAGCCTCTAGAAGTCCACATGGGAGTGCCATGTGTGAAAGACATTCTCCAAATTGTGCTTCTCGGTGAATTGAGTTGAGTTGATCTGTGAGGACTTTTATCACACAATTTGTACTTGCCCAAAGACAAAGGCAAGTGGATACTAAATTGGCATAACAAGAAGGATGTCGTATCATTGTCACCTTAATATGACACCTCTTTCTATTTAGGAGTAGTATCCCAGGGGAGGTGTCCCCAATGACTTGGGGGTTTGAGAAGGCTACAGTAAAATTTATGAGAAAATACCACCCCTCTCACAGGTCACTCATATAAGAAGTTCCAAGGTTTTAATGAGATGAAGAAAAATACAATTTAAGTGTACCTACCCAGAACAAGACAACAAGTAGAAAATAAATATTGTTTGCAAGTACCATATGATGTCAGTGCTTCATAAAACCATGATTTTTTTAAAGATAAACAAGATGATGTAAAATTGAAGCAATATAAATATTTGTAACACCAATGTATATTTAGCAACAACTACACAAGTATGCCTCAATAATGCTTCAAGAATGACAAGGAAAAATAGCCTAAAATTGACAGAATGATAATAGTTGTCAGAAGCAAAAATGGCAATGTATAATCAACTTTTAATCTCGCTTTTAGGATGAATTTTCTGCTATTATAGATGGTTGTAGTAATATTTTGCAACAACAAAAAATTAGTTAGTGAGTTAGTCTAATCTAGAGTTAGAAAGAGTTAGTAAAATTCTTAGGGAAGATGGTTGAAGAGTTGTTTTGGTCAATCAATCACTTGCAAGGAGTGAACTATTTCCTTTTAGGGTAATGGAGTCAAAGTTTGCAATGGAAATTATCAGAGGAAAACACAAATCATAACAGGTTATTTAAAGGGATGAGTAAGATGATTGAGTTGTTAGTAACCTAAGGCCTCAATATCTAAAACCTTAGAAGGAAAAATTACTAGAAAGCAGGTAACCCTAGGCCCTGGCGATTTCCTTCTTCCTTAGATCAAACTTCAAATAAAATATATGAAGCTAATGAAAAAATTCTACTAGAGTTCTACAAAGGTAGGGCTCTTGTATTCTTCAAAAGAGATGTTTTCTAGCAAAATCAAGTAGGTGGAAAATTATAAGGAAAAGGATAACAACATATGCTTCTCCCCTAGGGTTTCAAACTAGCAATTTCATAATCTTAGAAATGAACAAACACATTTACCATAACCATTCAAAATAAATGAAGAATTGCATATTTACTTACTTCATCAAGAATAATCTAGCCACAAAACCCTAGTTGAAGACTTTCCACCATGAAAATGCCAAAACACACCAAGAATAGCCTCTCACAGAAGTTGTGCACCACTTAATTTCAACCAAGTACCTTAAAGAGGGCCGAATTTCAGACCTCGCACTTGTGTGAGTGAAAGATGATGAAAAATATAAGATATTTTTCTCTTATTTATACAATAATCATGACCTTTAATTACAATTTAGGTTAGAAAAGGCTGACATGGACATATTACATCAAAAATCCATTTTTTACATAAATCTAAAGAATTAATCCCTAAAAATTGTAGTAGAGGTGACATCATTCCCTCCTAGGGTGGCGGTGGGCCTCATAGGTGGGACGTTAGGCCCCATGAGCACACAAATTCCTCCATCATGTCCATCTGATGTTGGGTGACATCAAGGGTCACAAGGGTGACTACATGGGCTTCCCAAGGCCAACGTTCAGGGGGGAGAGAAAGATCCCCCTAGGTCTAGGCCTTCCAAAGTGTTTCTGGTGGAACATCCTTATTTTTCTTTGGTGCAAGCCTCTGGTGTGCCTCTACCCCTGCCTAGGGTCACAACATCCATATGGTTGGGTTTTATCCCCATGGAGGTCCGAGCTAATCATCTCCCCATATGTACCTGTCCATCGAGCATGGTCCTGCAAAAACAACAAGTACGCCCTCCATGGGCTCATAAGTCACAGGGATCATAGCAATTTCAATCACATCTAATAATAAAATTACCCAAACATGTGCATCAAACCTCTCTTTACCCAGACAAATTCTCAAAGACGTTATGCAGTTTAACAAGCCAGGTTTGGAGAGGGTCTCAAGATGTCCTATTGGGCTAATCCTTCTTATGTTTGGGGTGTTTCCCAGGTGAATACCAATCTAGGTCACGTATATGTATGGGATGGTGTGAGGAATGTTTGGGCAAGGGGTGCAATGATAACATGGAAGTTTAGGTCTTACCTGTGGGTGCCTCTGTAGAGGGCGAGTTACACCTTGTCATGGATTTCATTGTTTCCTAGTCCATTCAATGCCTTTTATTCTTTGTCTTGTTGCTTTTTATTTTCAAGAGAATAGATGGAGGACATTGTTGTTGGACACACCGACCACACTGAGAGGGGGGTAGGGGTGAATTAGTGTAGGGATCTTTTTAAACTTTCCTTCACACAAATCCTTAGTTAAAAATCACCATTTAATCATCACTTATTACTGTCATTTATAACTAGTAAAATGTGAACATATATCATAAACATATACCAACAACATATATCATCAATAATCCATCACCACAAGGAACACAAAGAACACAATATGTATGTACAATTTTCCTTTTATTACGGACTACAATCCTTGGTTTATCAACAACAACTGAATAGAGTTACAACTCCACAAGAGCACCAACTCTACAATGCAAGACTCAACATACACAACTCAAATCCAACTTAGGAAAGGAATCAATCCTCAATAGATACCAATCTGTCAATAGGTACGCGACTTATCAGTAGTGCAACACACATATGTACGTGCCCTACCAGTAGTACAACTCGTGTATGTACGCGCCCTGTCTGTACTACAACCTGCATATTCCTTCTGAACAATTAGGGTTTTCTCTCCATGAAAAACTTATATCCTCTGCAGCCCTCAGTCACATCAACTATTGTCTCTCACTATCCAATTTGTACTATAACCAATCTCAACACATCCATATTCTCCAACAACTTAGTCATGCTCCTCAACCATACAATATGAATGCTACTCAAACATAAGTAACTAAAATACTATGGCAACCATATCAGTACTAAAACATAAGAGTGTTGCTCACTCTATCAATCAATCAACATAACCATATCACCACAACCATACCAAGAGTTCCTTAAGCATTCACCATACAATAAGCAAGAGTATCCATCAAGACAACTGTGTAACCATACCAGAACTTCTATGGCAGATCTGAGCCCATAGAATGAAGATCTGGAACTTACTTCAGACTTCAAGAAACTGGCATCAACTCACACTCAAGTCTTCATGACTTCCTCCAACTATATGCACTTTGTCCTCCTTCAGCCCGCGTGTGTACGCGCTTTGTCTCATTGCAACCCGTGTATGTATGCTCTTTGGCCCACTGCTGCTCGTGTACTCCTTCAGAAACTAGGGTTTCTGAACTTCCGAAACTTTTTCCATCAAGATATCAGACTTACAGAAACTTTGATGCATCCATGAGATTCTCCAGTCAATCTCTCTCTCATAATAGATCTTCAATATATGCTCAAAAGATGTTTCTCACAAGAGACCATTGCCTCTTATTTATACTCTCCAAGTAGGTTCCTTAGAAGCATCTTCTTGGAAAATTTGTCCACATAGTCATGTATGTCCAACTTTTCCCAATTTTCCACTTGTCCATATATCCAATATCCACTTGACCACTTAACCCACTTTCCTCATTTTAGGATTAACCCTCTTATAACCACTTTCCATAATTAGAAAGTTCTCCATTTACTTTATTATTTAAATAATCCTCTTTGACTTTATCACTTCATTTTATTATTTAAATATTTTCTTCTTTTTAAGCACTTTGACTTCTTTGATTTTTTGGGGCTTCTAGCCAACATATGAGGGTCCTCCAACTTCATAAGGCCATAACTCTCAAAATGTGAGGAGTTATGTGACATTCCACATACCACTAGAAATGGCATGACAAACATTATCCATATAGGATAGTTTCACTGACAAATTCACTGATCTTCATCTCATTATTCCACAATTAAGCATGGGTTCTATAACCATACTACTAGGATAACTCAACCGTAAAGCATCTTCCCATGAGGGATTTCACCATAAGGGGACCACTTTGGAGTTCATCCATTTGTACTCCTTATCAACCATGATAAGACAATAATGAGTCATCTTTACATAAATACAACTATGCATCATATATGAATGAAAACTCATTGATACATATTCATATATGCATGGCATCATATGACTATGACTCCACTTGACATCAAGGACAATACATGACCCAGGATCCATGTTTCATATCCGGATCCAGATCTGCCAAGGAAACGACCAACAAAGGTTTCTGATTTTCCCGAAAATGAATCCTCTCACTTGGAAACGGATCCTCTTGCCCAGAAATGGATCCCGACTTTTTGGAAATGGATCTGGCTGCTCAGTGACCCCACACACGTGGATCCTGATTTGTTTTTGCTGGTTTTTGGGCTTGAAGCCGCGGTTTCGATTTTCAGGCCGATTTTGAGATAACTTTCGCGTGGTTTTAGGGTTTCTCCCTCCGGATTAAAAGGGCCCGAACCCACTTCACAAGACCACAACCGGGTCAACACTCACTTTGAGCAGAGTGCAGACTCCAGACTCTAGAGGTGCGCTCGGGATTCGATAGGGACAACCTGCGGGAAGGAGCGATAGTTTATATATATATATATATATATATATATATATATATACTGTTATAACTATATAACAATATATATATTTATATACTAATGTCAGATTACTATTACTAATGTTTTAGAAAGATGCATTTCATGAAACTCATTAGGTTCCAGGAAATGATTACTAATGTCACACATAGTTAAACAAACTTAGCATGCATTAGATTTTTAAAACTTAGTACATATTCTCTAGCATCTTACCTACAACAATTTAAAATTCCCTATACACGCGTGATGCAGTGCTAGACATGGAACCATAACAATAGAGTGAGGGGCCAACTAAAGATCCAAGATCTCCTTTATGGCGGTATGTGGAAATCCTTGACAAAGCTACCGGGGGTGGTTCATATAAATGAAGATGTAATGAATGCAATAACGTCTGGAATGGCTCATACACTAGAGTGAAGGGCCATCTCACTGGAATGACTAACACATGGGTGATGATATGTCCTGGTCAAAATGATGCAGATGGAAAACCTGGACTAGGTTTAAGTCCTACAAAAATTCAGTTTTATGCATCTTTGCAAAATGATGTTGATAGGAAACATGCTAAAGGAAAGGTTCTTGTGCAAGGATCTGCAACTAAGACTCTGATACCATCTAGACCATTTGTCACAACTAATGAAAGGCCTACTTTGGGACCTCTTGAAGAAACATTTAATAACCAAGTTAGAGAAGTAGTTGATGAACATGTAGCTCGTTGCCTCTATGCAAATGGGCTAGAATTCAATTTGGTGCACTCCCCTTATTAGAAACAAATGATTAAGGCAGTCTATGAAGTGCCAAAAGGGTACAAGAGCCCTCGTTATGAAAAATTCTGCACCACTTTGTTGGCTGCAGAAAAACAATCCGTGGATAGACAGTTATAGTCAATCTGAGAGACATGGACCGAAACAGGGATTTCCATTGTCTTTGATGGATGGAGAGACCAAACAAACCGGCCTTTGATTAATATTATTGCAATATGCCCCCAAGGGCCAATGTTTTTAAAGGCTATTGATTGCATTGGAGTGGAGAAATATGCAACATTCATTTCCACAATTCTTATTGATGCAATAGAAAGTGTAGGGTCACATAATGTTGTCCAAGTAATGACGGACAATGCACAGGTTTGTAAATTTGCAAGCTTAATTGTGGAGGGTCGGTATGATCACATCTTTTGGACTCCATGCATGGTGCATTCATTGAACCTAATGCTTGCCAAGATTGGTGAGATTGGGTGGATCAATGAAATATAAGTAGCATCGAAGGAGATCCAAATGTTCATCACCAATCATTCCAAGTCCCAGGCCATATATTGGGGTTTTGCAAAGTTGGAGCTACTCAAGGTACTCGATTTTTAATCAATATTATTTGTATTATGGTTTTTTAATTTTTAAATTCCAATTGCATTTGTTTTCTAATTTGAGATTTGAATTTTCAAAACTTGTAGGTTGCCGAAACCCATTTTCCTCCCACACTTTAGTCATAAAGAGGCTTGTGGAGGTTAGACAAGCATTGCAGGTGATGGTCATCGACCCTTTTTGGGAGTCGTGGAGAACTTCATCCTTTGATAAAGGACAAAAAATCAAATCTATCATTCTTGATGATGCATGGTGAGACAAGGTCCAATACCTTTTGTGGTTTACATAACCAATTCTGACCATGATTAGGACATTTGACACAGATATGCCTTGTTTGGGGGAAGTCTATGAAAGCATAGATAGTATGCTAGAGAGGATAAGGGAAATTATCAAAGACAATGATGATGATCCCCTTGAACTATTTTACCATGAAGTGAAGGACATAATTACCAAAAGGTGGAAAAAAATGACAATGCCATTACACCTTTTGTCCTATGCACTACACCCCAAGTATTATCATTCCAAATTTTTGTCTTTACCAGGTAGAATAATGCCAAACACGGATTCTGAAGTGGTACAGAGATATAAGACAGCTTTGAGGAAAATCTACAGGAATGTGGGAATGGAAATGGAAGTATGTGAGGAATTTGGATCATTTGTATAGTCCAATGGTAACTTTTTAGATCCACTAGCCATGGATGATCAGGGGCATATGGATCTTGTTGTTGTCCTTATACACACTTGGGCTAACGTTGAAGAAACCTTAAATCCACTTGGTGTGTCCTTGGGGGAAAGTCTCGAGTCAAGGTGTTTTCACATGATCCTCAACTCCTTCGTCTAGGCCAACTCCTAGCAAAGCCAAGGGGGGTAGTCCCTATAAAAATAAATCTGAGGCTTTTCTAAAATAAGAAAGGAAAACACTTAATCTAGGAGTTTATTGCTTAAAATAAAATTATATCATCATTTATCAACATCATAAAATACTTTTCTCATAAAACATTCATAAATCAAACGATACAATATTTGCGATATTCAAGAGCATAAAAGAAGATTAGACAACATGCATAAGTGTAACTGCTCACATAAGGTAAATTGATAGTGCTTTTTAACCAGTGCCTTAAAAGGAGTCGTGGGCAGTGTGGATCGAAGATTTTATTAAGGTAAATTTTGTATTTAGTTAGTGAAGAGTGTTTGGCCCATTAGGAAGCTCGTTCTCTGCTTGGACTTGCTGAGAGTTTACCGAAACCCAATGGTCTCACCAGTAAACTCACCAAAAGTGTTGGATGTACAACACGGTAAACCGTCTTACTTCGTAGGTCACTTTTAGGATTTTTCCTCCCAATGAACTAACAACTTAAGATATTTTCCTATTAAATTAGCAAGGCTCAATTACTTGATAAAATCTTGAAAAAGATAGATCACACACCCTGCTTTGTAAATAAAGTACTTGCACAAACACTTGAAAGTGTAAAGATCGAATTGAAACAATTAAAATTTATGTACCTTGCTTTGTAGTTGAGAAAATATTTACAAGATACTTTGGAAACTTGAACACTATTGCAAGACTGATTGAAGTGGAAAATACTTGAAGTAAAGCTAACTAAGCACACATGATAGATTAAGACTTGGTTAACATGCATAAAATTAGAGTGTTTTTAGTGTTTCCGATGTACTTGACTTGTGTGTTTGATTACTAGATTTTAAGCATGCATCAATCACTAAAATAAAGAAAACACACCAACAACAAAAATCCCCCTAACGGGGATGAAGAAAGTGGGCACAAAGGGCCTGCTTTTACTGCACTATTGCAACGGAGAACCGAAGTTCTCTTTAAGATTTTATCTTCTTTAGAAATAAAGGGATCATTATAATTGGATTGTTTAGAGGAATACAAGAAAAAGATAGAAAAAGGAAAGACTGCATTTTGATGAAGTTGAAACCCCCCAGGGTGCCCCATGAGCCTTGATTTTGCCCAAAAATGGAAAAATATCCTCTTGAACCTGTATTTTCTGAAAGAAAACAACAATTAAATCAAGTTCAAAAGCGATGAGAAAATATTTGAAACAAATAAAAAAAATTATCAAAAAATTTGGAAAATTTTCTAAGGCAAAAATGCAAATGTTTTAGGTCTTTTGGGTAGTTTGCATGGACCTAAATTAGGCTCGTTTGAATGCTTCTGTTTGCGGTTTTAAAACAACAAACATAAGGCATCCAATTATCTTTATAAACAACTTAAAACCAAACAAAAACTTTGATCTAAGTTCTACGTGAAAAGACCAAAGAAATTGCTTCAAACTTGCCTAGATCTATCCTTTGAAATTAACAAAATTGAAATTAGATCTAGGAAACAAATGCATGCAGCATTTAGATGTTTAAAATGAACTTTAACACTATTCTAAGCAACATGAAACCAAGAAAGAAAATAAAGGGAAATATTTTTATTGAGATTTTGAGTTTTCACTTGAGCTTGGAAAATTTGAGCTATGGGGTTCTCCTTGATGTGAAGAAGAGGGTGAATGCCTTCCTTAAGAAATTATTGGAAAGAAAAGAGGAAGAAAACGATCTCCTTTACCTCTCCAAGAGAATGATATTACATGCAACACTGATACCTGCAAGTTCCTGTACTTGGTGTTTCTCTACACAAAAAAAAATCAAGAGCACATTAGTTTAAGCAAAAACACACATGCAATGAAATGTTTGAGTATAGATAAAAAAGTAAATTATATAATAAAAAAATTAAATAACTTACTCCATATATATAGAAATATCCCTATGATTAGCCAAATATCAAAGGCAATATGCATAAAATCAATATAACATCACCTCATGTATCCAACATTCATCCACACATTTGAGTCCACACACCAAAGATAGCTCCAAAGTCTTTATTATTCCATAAGCTGTTACAACATTACAATGCTTGCTTGCCCAAGATTGAACTAGTTTTGGAGAGGTCGACCCTTTCTTAAATATATATGGGAGGTTATAGCTCCTATGTAGACATGTGCTAGGGTTAGATTTAGGGTTTAGGAAGTGCATGGGTGATGAGGAGCTGTGCATGAGTAGAAGAGTAGATACATGGGAGTGAATAGGGAGTGGAGTGGAGAGGTGTGGAGATACGTAGAGTGGAAGGGGATTGGAGGATGAGTGATGTGAGGAAGAGTGGGAGTTAGTAGGAGTGATGAGTGGAGTTTAGGAATGTGTGGCACATTGGGATGTGCACCCTCCTTTAGATTGCGCCACATTGGAATGTGTTGTCGAGTTCTCACATGGGATCTCCCTCTAGTCCATGTCATCTTAATCAAGTTGAATTCTCCCTAGATAACTCACCCTTAGGCCTCCATTCAACTAGGGACATGAAAAAACAGGGGGTCTTTCACAAGACCGACTGAACTCTGAACTCTGCAAATATGAGCACTGATTACTCATTCTCTAGCGGCTCTTCAGAAAATCCATCTTGTGCAAACTGGTAGATAACATTGGCTCCATGTGGGGATGTGTGGTTGATCTATAAATCTATAGGAGACCATGTGAGAATCCATACCTATGCTTCCTGCATCATGGATGCATGTCAGCAATCATATCCATATAAAACCAACACTATACACAATTTGCAAATGATAAAGTACAAATACATATAATACAACAAAGCATATATACATGTGCATAAAATACAACAAAATTGTTAGTATACATGTGCTTGTAATAAAAAAAATAAATGTTGTACATAAAATACAAAGCATAATGTACAAAGATAAGGGTTAGAGAGTATGATATAGTAGATTCCCCCATGGGCATCAGATGACCTCTATGAAGAATAACTTGAGAAGTTGGTCATTGACTGGAAGGGCCAAATTATCACCATCCAACCTGTTTAAGTAAAACGAATTCCTGCCAGCTGAAATCTATATAATATATGGACCTGTCCATAAGCTGTCAAATTTTCCATGGTTCCCTGGCTTTTCCCTTCTTTTGTCCCAAAGAAGGACCATGTCCCCTTCCTGAAAGATTCTTTGTCATGAAGACTTATCAAAATTATTTTTTACTTTGCTCTGATTCCTTATGCTCTGATCCAAAGATTTTCGTTTGATTTCCTCTAACTCTATCAACTGATCAATCATGTTCTATTGGAAATCCTCGTCTATACCATACTTTTGAACAAATTGATACACTGGAAGCTTAAGGTGGACTGGCAAGGTAGCATAAATACCATAAACAAGCTCGAAGGGGCTTTTACCGATGGAACTCTTTTTAGTTATTATGTCCGCCCATAATGCAAACTTTATTTTGTTGTCCCATGACCTTTTATTATCCCTTACCATTTTCTTGAGAATATTCATCAAGTTCTTATTGTTGGATTCAACAAGACCATTACCTTGGGGATAATAGTTTGAAGAGTGGGACAACACAATGCCATACTTAAAATAGAAAGCGGATAAATCTGTAGAATTGAAGGCCTTGGCATTATCAGTGGTAATTTTGGTGGGCACACCGAACTGAGTGATTATCCTATCTTCAAGGAAATCCATGACTTCTTTTTCGGTTGCATGCTTAGTGGGTATTTCTTCTACCCACTTAGTGAAATAGTCAGTGGCTGTAATTATACAAGTAAAACCATTACTTTAATTGTCTTTGAACTGACCTACAAAATAAAGCCCCCACTACTAAAAAGGAGCTTCGACAACAACAAGATGAAGAGGAAAGGTTGCTAGCTTTTGCTTCCCTGAAAATAGCTAACACTACTGACAACCCTTGACCATTTTGTGTACATCTGAGAAAATGGTTGGCCAATAATAACCTGCTCGGATTTTGTGGACAGTAGTTTTATCCGCATAGTGTCCACCAAAAAATCCTGAATGGAATTCAATCAAGAGTTTCTTAAACTCTAGCTCATCAACACACCTTAGTATCACTCCATTGGGGTTCTTCCACCCCAAGCTGTCTTGAATGATACAATACTTTGTTGCTTTCAACCTTAAATCCCTCCTCTTGTGACCAATCAAATGACTTGGGCAAGTAAGGTTTGAGAGAAAGTAGATGATATATGCATACCACTAGTGCTGTTCTAACTTTTGAAGCTATGACGGCAAGGTTGTCCTAGTTTGATTTTGGCATACTAAGTCCAACACTTGTTCATTTCCTTTGGTGAGAATTTGAGCTAAACCCTGACCTTTGATTAACTTAGTGGGTTTAATTTCTAAGTCATACTCTTGAATTTTAGAAACCCACTTTCCTCTATCTCCCAAACAATCATGTTGTCCAAGGATGTCCTTTACTGCTGCGTGAGGGACATACCCCACAATCTTTGAATAGCCAATGTAGACTCGGAAATGTTTGAGAGATTTGACTAAGGTATATGCTTGTTTTTCCATACTTGTATAGTTAAGTTATGAATTCTGCAATGCCTTACTCATAAACGCAATGGGTTGCTCCTGACCCTCATTATTCTTGTGGAGAAAACCCCCTGCAATAGTATCCTCAGAAGCAAAGGAAAATATTTGAAAATCCTTTGAATAATCCATACTAATTAGCACTGGTGATTTGCCAATTGCATCCTTAATAGTTTTAAAAGCAATCTTTCTTTCTTCTAACCACTCATACTTAACATCTTTCTTTAGCAACTTAAGGAGTGGTTTGATTAACTCAGCTAAGTTAGGAATAAAATGTCTGACGAAGTTTATTTGTCCAAGAAAGGATTGAAGGGATTTCTTGGTTAGGGGTGTTATCCACCAGTTTGCACAAGCTGGATTTTCTAAAGGGTCGCCAGAGATCGAGCAAGCAATGCTCATATTTGTAGATTTCAGAGTTCACCAGGTCTTATAAAAGACCCATCTTTTCCACATTTCCACCATTGTACTAAATGTCCTAAGTATGAGATATTGTAAAAGTCTATTGGCCACCCAAGACCAGGAGTGAGCACATTCTTTGGAGTGTTTTTTTCTACTTGTTAATTATTTTTTCCGCTTGCCTTTGCTGGATCATATTGTCATTGATGCCAATGGTTTGATTAATTGATGTGATTGATTGATGTTAAGTGATTGATTGATTTCAAAGGATTGATTTATTGATGATTGATGTAATATAATATGTATTATCCTTGATGAGAATGCATAGATGAAGATGGATCAATGAGTTGTCATTGATATGATGAAGATGGATCAATAAGTTGTCATTGATACATGATGAAAATGGATCGATGTGGTTTCATTGGTATATGATGCATTGTTGGAAAAATGTATAGATGAATCATTATTGTCTTATAATGATGGATAAGATGCAGAAATGTATGAACTCCAAAGTGGTCCCCTTATGGTGAAAGCCCTCACGGGAAGACACTTTGCGGATTGAGTTATCCTAGAAGAATGGTTGGAGGAATCTTTCTCTCATTATTGTCTTATCATGATTGATAAGGTGCACAAATGGATGAAATCCATCTCATTATTGTCTTATCATGATTGATAAGGTGCAATAAAATGGATGAAATCCAAAGCGTTCCCTTATGGTGAAAGACCTCACTGGAAGACGCTTATGATTGAGTTATCCCAGAAGAATGTTGGAGGACCCATGCTTGTATGTGGAATAATGAGATGAAGATCAAGGAAATTGTTGGTGAAACTATCCTAGATGGATAATGTTTGTCATGCCATTTCCTATGGTATGTGGAATGCTCATAACTCCTCATGGTTTGAGATTTATGGCCCTAATGAAGATAAAAGACCCTACTACGAAGTTTTTCTTCAAAGCCCCCTGGCACAAAGAAGAAGTCAAATGACCTAAAAAGAAGAAACTATTATTTAAATGATAAAGCAAAGTGACAAGTCAAGGTGGGCTATTTAAATACAAAGAGAAATGACAAAAAATCAAGAAATGATAAAATAAGGTGACAAAAATCAAGAAACATAAAGTGGCAGTGACAAAAACAAGAATGGAATATTTAAATGATAAAAATATTGGAGAAATTTTACTTGTGGAAAGTGGTTAACCCTAAAAATAAGGAAATGTGGGTTATGGACCTACAAATGGGTTACAATTGGACCATAAAATGGGTTAAAGGACCTAGAGGATGAAAGTATAAATAAGATAGCAATGGTCTCTTTGTGGATTATCCCTTTTGGATCAATGGAGAGCTCTTGTGAGAATATCTGAGCATTGATGGAGAGCTTCTTGTGAGAGACTTTACATTTTGGTGTGGACCACTTGAGGATATGGAATATATATAGGTGAATGAGGTAACCAAGGATATGCTCAATTCTCAGAAGGAAGGTGAAGAAAAGAGGGCCGAAACTGAAGGGAGGATAAATTATTTTGATGATGCTTCTGCTGCATGTTATTTACGTGTCATTCCCCACCATTTTATTCATAACTTTTTTATATAATGATTTATAGAATGTGAAATTTTGTATTCCGAGGAAACACACCTGTGTATCCGTGGTAAAAAATCATCTTGTGGGTCATTGTATTTTTGTGATTTACACTGTGGAAACTAGGGTTTGTGGTCCCCAAACTAGTCAAAAAACAGGTTTCAGTAAAAAAGTAACTCTCTATAAATATATCCAAACCAGTGAGACCAAATGTTGTGGTTATGTTACAGGTTTTATTATGTTTGCAATGGGCCTATATCAATTCAATGAATATTGTTTGCGTTCCACACCTACAAGGTCGCCTCTAGAATAAGCCAAAATTCAAACAAGGTATGCCATTTTTTTTTTCTATAACACCTTTTATAAGAGGTTCCAAAGTAGTGCCACATGGAGAAGTTTCTTAAAACAAATGGAATAACATTTTATATAAAGTTTCATATCTTTATTCATTACGTACAAAGTTATGATTATTTCAAGTTGGGTTGTTGACTAATTCAAACTAGTCATGGTTGAGACAAATGTACTGATGAGTTGGTACTACAAATGAGAGGTGTGGTAGTTGATGATATTGGTACATATTGATGGTTACCATGAGCATTTGACACATGATTGGTATATACTTGGTACATGGTTGGATGCAACTTGTTCATGCTAGGTTGATTACAGTTGTTTGGCAACGGGTTGGTGCATGGTTACGCACTCTAGCCATGCTGAGCATTGATATCCTGAGGATTGCTGCCCTATCCTCAGCTTGGTGCTAAGAATGTAATTTTGAGTCTTCATATAGATCTAGTGCCTTGTAGAGTTGTAATTCCATTCAAATGTTGGTTTAAAATCCCTAATTGAAGTCCATAATAAAAAAAAATGTACATACATCTTGGTGCTCTTCGTGTCTCAGGGAGGATTATTGATGATATGTTATCATATGCTACATATGTATTCAAATCTAACCCATTTATAAAATGATGCTAATGAGTAATGAGCAAATGTTGAATGTTGAATGTTAAATAAGGAATTTTTGTGTAAGAGAGAAGTTTTCGGAAAAAGATCCCAACACTCATTCACCCCACCCTCTATGTGGTAGGTGTGTCCAACAATTGGTATCAAAGTGATCCTTATTTACAATCCTTAATAATCTTGAAGAAGATCTATAGACACACAAATGGATACTTTTGGTTCCAACTCGATGAGGAAACCATTCTACTTGGACAATAGAGATTAGAGTGTATTTGAAGAAAATGGAAGCAACTATTTGGAAGAAGGCAAACTACACAGGATTAGTCTCAACTTAAGAACAAGTCAAAGTTTGTGTACTCTCAAAGGGAAGGAAATAAGAATGTTGCATTGGCTCAAGACCATTCTTAGTGGACTCTCGCCCTGTCAAAGAGAGCATGGGAAAATGCACCTCCCGCCAAGGATCTTATGAGCTAAAGTTAGGAGGGAAACATATCATCAAAGAAAGAAGGGAGAAAATAAAAATTGAAGATCAATTCCACTTAAGATCACTAAAGGTAAAGAATCTCCAAAACTCTTGAATGCATTTTTTTTAAATGTGATTTTGAAAAAATTTTCAAGTGAAGATAAAGAATCAAGTGATGATGGCACAAAGGAATATCTTGAAGACATTTCAAATGAAGGCAATGTAATTATGGTATGTTGATGTTGGCAAAAAGGAAGATCGTAAAGATATTTCAAATGAAGTTAAAGAACCCTAAAACCCTTTTGATTTCAATGATGATGATGAATTTGTCTCCAAGGCGAAGAAGAAGATCTAAACAATAGGTAAAGTTTGATGATAATTATTCCATGAAAAGAATAGAAGGAAATCTACAAAACCAAAAGGAAGTTGAAGAGGGTTTATATAGATATAGAAGTGAGCATTATTATAGGACTATAACTATCTTTCAGACAACACTAAGAAGTTTATTTGGATAAGTCTAAGGCACATATTGAAGTTAAAAAGAAATGATCAAGGATCAAAAAGAGAGCAACAGCACTCCCATGAAGAAAAGGAAAAAAGATCACAAGACTAAAGAATGGAAAAAGAAGATGTGAATGTAGATGATGAGATTAACAAAAGTTTTGAAACCATTGTTCATCTCACACCAAATTGAAGAAGCCAGCAATAGAGGAACTATTGAAGATTCAAATAATGAAAAAGAAGAGTCATGTTGTAAGCCAGAAGTCGAAATTGTTGACCCTAGAAAGAAGGTAGAGAAGTCAAATAAATTATTGAATAGCTCAAGAATCTTGATAGATATTAAAAGTCAAAGATTTCCATGTAATAAATCAAGTCTTGGATGTTGAAGATACACATGTTGAAGGCACCTCAAGAAGCTACGAGGTAAGTCCATCAAAGAAAGAAGACAATGCTGCAAAGAAACCATCTACACAAGGCAAAGAAAATTTCAAAAAGTACAAAGCAAGGAAGACATCAGAAGCTACTTTGGGACACCAAAGCAAAGGTACGAAAGTATTTTCATGGGCATTGTTATTCACGCATGGATATGGTCACAAAGATTTTGAATGTAGATCTTGCGAAAGTAGATATAATGGAAGATTATATAACACCACAAAGTGTTGGAGATATGATCAAATAGGACACATTGTTGTTTACTCCAACTCCATGAGATGTTACACCTCATAGTGGATTTGGCCACAACCCGGTGGAGTGTTGGAACACAAAGAAAGTCCATGATGAGACCTACATAGCATGGATAGAAGAAGAAAGATATATTTCAAAACATGGATGCTCGAGATCAATTTATGGAAAGAAGGGTCATCTACGTAAGCTGGGTGAAGAAGACAGAGTAATAAAACCGAACACGACAGACCTATGAAAGTACAAAGTGCCATCTAATCGTAGCACATCGCAGGATACCACGCAGTACACCAAGGTTGATTCTTGAATAGGTCACATACATGTACTCACAGCAAGGCTCCGCTGCATATGTTGTAAAGCCCTTGGGAAAAAGGAAATGCACATGGCTTGGAGTTTGATGTGATGGTATAACCTCAGACATAGGGTTCCACATTGTTTTATTGTAGGTTCCTATTTAATGTGTGGTTACGTAGTTTTCACAGGAGATCAGCTACACAATGGTATAATAAAAATAAATATTGGGTGCATGGAACCAACCCAAGAGTATGGATTGATGCTTTGATCCGCTACTAA
Source organism: Picea sitchensis (assembly GCA_010110895.2). Classification (NCBI taxonomy): domain Eukaryota; kingdom Viridiplantae; phylum Streptophyta; class Pinopsida; order Pinales; family Pinaceae; genus Picea; species Picea sitchensis. The sequence goes on from SNQJ01S0082891.1 coordinate 17,239, forward strand.
CTTCATTTTGTGATGTTGATGGTGGGGTACATATCGGTATATCTTATGATGTATTATTGGAAGCATATGTTGATATCATGGTGTATGAATTTTGCATATGGATTTAAATCCATGTTGAGACATATGGTTGGTTAGTTGATGAGGTGATCATGTTAGCATCATGGTTCATGTGATGCATGATTGGTACATTTCTAATACATCAGTAGAGGCTCTACTAGTGTGGATGATTGACACATGTTTTATGGAGGATTTGGCATATATATGGATTCATCATTTTGTGGTATTGTGGATGGTAACGTACATGTTTTGTACACCTATATATGGCATATGCTTGATGATGCTAATTTTACACCATTGGTACCACTTGATTAGCACAACAATTGACATTTGTTTGAGATACCTGATTGTGGAATTTGGTTCATGATGGAGACATATATCATGAGTGATATGATGGTACTGTTTGGCATGTTGGTAGATGCACATGGTTGGCACATTGGTGGATGCACATACATTGGCATATTGGTAGATCTACATGTTGGCATGTTGATAAAGGCATATGATTGATACATTCCAATGGATGATATCTTTTGGCACATTTCATGATGTTGATGTACATAGGTGTTGTGCATGATGAGCACACATTGTACACAGAAAAATTTGGTTGATATTTTGCTCATGACTTTTTATTTCATTGTTGACTTATCTTTGCTTCCATGATGCTTGGTATGGCATGAGTTTGGATGGATGAATAGGTCCAAGGATCGCTATATGGTAGCACAATTCTCATCTTAAAAAACGAGGGGAGACATACCCATAGGGGAGTCATTCTTCTTCCCATGATTCTAGGAGGAGATTTATCAGATGCATACCTAGAAAAGAACCCTATACTTGAAGAAAGCGCACAAGAGCATAATTTCAGGGGGATTAATGGTCATGTGTTGGGAGTATGTTCAATTTCTATTCAATTATCAGAGTGATATCCCTTGTTCAAAAGGGGAAGAGATTATTCAGAGGAAAATCAAAGGCATTCTATTAGGAGAAACCCAAGGAGAGTTCAAGCAAGGGAGCAACCCCAAGATGAATGGCCCTGCCGATGTCGTTGGGGAGAGTTAATCACATTGATGTGGATTGATGTTTATTGATGGGGAGAGATAGTCACATTGATCATTGATGTAGAGCATGTCTTATACATTGCTGGACATCAATAATTGGTAATTGGTGTTGACATCAATGCTGGTTACAATACCGCCAAAGGGGGAGATTGTTAGATCATGTTGTCATTGATGCCAATGGTTTGATTGATTGATGTCATTAATTGATGTCAAAGTGGGATTGATTGATGTCATTAATTTATGTCATGATTTATTTGATGTCAAAGGATTGATTGATTGATGATTGATGTAATATATCATTTATTGTCCTTGATGAGAATGCATAGATGAATATGGATCAATGAGTTGTCATTGATGATGATGAAGATGGATCAATAAGTTGTCATTGATACGATGAAGATGGATCGATGTGGTTTCATTGGTATATGATGCATTGTTGGAAAAAATGTATAGATGAACTCATTATTGTCTTATCATGATTGATAATATGCACAAATAGAGGAACTTCAAAGTGGTCCCCATATGGTGAAAACCCTCACCTGAAGATGCTTTGTTGATTGAGTTATCCCAGAAATGGTTGAGGACCCTTTCCCATTATTGTCTTCTATCATGATTGATAAGGTGCACAAATGGATGAATCTACATTGCTCCCTATGGTGGAAATCCATCAGAATATGCTTTCATGGATTGAGTTATCCTAGAAGAATGGTTGGAGGACCCATGCTTTGTATGTGGAATACTGAGATGAAGATCAAGGAAATTGTTGGTGAAAACCATCCTAGATGATAGTTCTTCATGCCATTTTGGTGTGTATGTGGAATGTCACATAACCTCTTCATGGTTTGAGAGTTATGACATTACAAAGATGAAGGACCCTATTAGTTGGGCTTGCTTTTCCCCCCAAGGTCTAAGAAGTCAAAGTGACCTAAAGAAGAAATCATTATTATTTAAAATGATAAAAAGTGACAAAGTCAAGGTGGGTTATTTAAATAATAAAGAGAAGTGGAAAAATCAAGAAATGATAAAATACAGGACAAAATCAAGAAGGAATATTTAAATGATAAAGCATTGGAGAGAACCTCTATTATTTGTGGAAAGTGGTTAACCCCAAAAAATAAAGAAAATAGGCTAAGGACCTAGAAATGGGTTAAGGGACCTAAAAAGAAGAAATCATTACTTAAATGATAAAGTAAGGTGACAAAGTCATATAAGGGATTATTTAAATAATCAAGAGAAGTGGATAAAATCAAGAAATGATAAAGTAAGGTGACAAAATCAAGAAGGGATATTTAAATGATAAAAATATTGGAGAAATTCTATTTATAGAAAGTGGTTAACCCTAAAATAAGGAAAAATAGGTTAAGTGACCTAGAAATGGGTTAGTTACCTAAAATGGGTTAAGGGACCTAGAGGATGAAAGCAACAGATAGCAATGTATCTCTAGATCATCCTTTTTAGATCAATGGAGAGCTTCTTGTGAGAATATCTTTTGGAGTATTGATGGAGAGCTTCTTGTGAGAGCTTCTTGAGCATTTTTGGTGTGGAAGACTTGAGAATATTGAATATATATAGGTGAATGAAGTAACCAAGGATATATAAGCCTAATTTCAGAAGGAAGGTGAAGAAAAGAGGGCCGGAATTGAAGGGAGGATAAATTCTTTTGATGATGCTTTCTAAGGTATGTTATTTACATGGCATCTCACCATTTTCGCTATAGATTTTTTTCTATAATGATTCAAACCGTTAAATTGCTATTCCATTGAGAAAACATACCCTAGTATATGTGGTAAAATATTCAGCTTGTGGGTCGTTGTATTTTGGGAGTTACACTCCGTGGGAAATAGGGTTTGTGGCTAGTCCTGAAACTAGTAAAAAACAAGTGTTTTGGGTAAAAACGTCATAAATTCTTCATAACAGATCACAATTCAGTGAGACAAAATGTGTTGGTTAGGTTACATGCTTTAGTATGTTTTGTAACAGTTTCATATCAATTCAACAAATATTTTGTGCGGTCCACGCTCTACAAGGTCGCTCTCTAGAATAAGACAAAATTTAGCAAGGTATGCCATTTTTGCTATAACGCCTTTTATGAGAGGTTCCAAGTAGTGCCACTTGGAGGAATTGCACAAAACACACTGAATAACATTGTGTATCCATTTCAGATATTTATTCATTATAGGTACAAAGTTATGATTATTTCAAGTTGGGGTTGTTGACTAATCCAAAACTAGTCATGGTTGAGACAAGTAGTTGATGAGTTGGCACATAAATGAGATGTATAGTTGATGATATTGGTACATATTGATGATTCATTTTTTATGAGTATTTGACACATTATTGGTATATACTTGGTACATGGTTGGATGCACTTTTTTATGGTATAGGTTGATTACAAGTTGTTTGGCACAGGTTGGTGCATGGTTGATGCACTTGTTTATGTTGACAGATTGATATCTGTTGAGTATTGTTGCCTCATCTCAGTTGGCGCTGAGAATGTAAGTTGAGTCTTGCATATAGAGTTGGTGCTCTTGTAGAGTTGTACTCTATTCAGTTGTTGCTAAAAAACCCCCAGATTGAAGTCCATAATAAAAAGAAAAATTATACATACATCTTGTGTTCATTGTGTTCCTTGTGGAGATGATTTTTTGATGATATGTATTCACATCTAACTGATAGGTGTGTCCAACAACCTCAGTGAGTATAAAAAAATAATTTCTAAGTTTTTTCACTCATATGACTTAGCTCCAAAGCCGGATTTTGTGATGGCAAGTAGGTTTTGGCATGGAAAATTCAATGTCTAGTGTATAAATGTTTATAATCTCATACTAGGACATAGTGTCTGATTCATTTGGAAATTGCATCTAGGTTTGATAGGTTTTTTTTAAGTTTTAGTGAATTAATTAAATTCCCGCAAAATTGGAATTTATTAATTCTGAGTCAATAAATGTAAAAAATATGGCATCACATGTTGTTAGATGCCATATTTACAGTCATTTTCTAGTCCAAAGTATTATGTAAACCCCTATTTCCCATCTTTCGAGACTAAAAAGTGATTATTATCACTAAAAAAATCAATTTTACTCGAAATTTACAGAGAAGGGGTAATTTAATTAATCTCCTAAATTTTAGGAGAACTGGGGAACATGTTTTAGACATGTTTCTACTATGTCCCTAGTTGACTAAAGGCATAAGGCGATTTAAATAAGGCGATGTCGACTTAATTAGATGACATGGAGTTGGGAGGAGGTACCAATGAAGGAACTCGACTCATTTTCCTAAGTGGTGCATTCCCAAACCCTAGCGCATTGATTAAGGGACCCACGCATCCCTTAACTCCCCCTCTCACTCACACTCACACTCACTCGCACTCATATCCCCTTACTCCCACTCCCATTCCCCTTCACCTTACTCAACTCCCTTTCCACTCCACACCTTTCCAGTCATCTCCCACGCATCTACTCTTCAACTAGTGTGCCACTCCTTCATCCTCATGCATTCCCTAAACCCTAAACCTAACCCTAGCGCATGCACACTTTGGATTTATCACCTCCCATTCCTATATAAATAAGGGTCGACCTCTCCATTAGCTAGTGGAATATTGGGCAAGAAATCATTGTAATGTTGTATCTTCTTCTAAAATAATAAAGACTTTGGAGCTAGCTTTAATGTGTGGAATCAAATGTGTGGATGAATGTTGGATACATGAGGTGATGTTGTATTGATTTTATGCATAGTATCTTTTCTATTTGGATAATCATAGGGATATTGTTATCTATATGGAGTAATTTGTTTAATTTTTTTATTATTCAATTTACTTGTTGATCTATACTCAAACATTTCACTGCATGTGTGTTTTTGCTTAAACTAAGGTGCTCTTGAAGCTTTTTTGTGTAGAGAAACACCAAATACAAGAACTTGTAGGTATCAGTATTGCAGGTAATACCAATATTTTGGAGAGGCAAAGGATCTCGGTTGCTTCCTTTTTTCTGTCCAAGGAATTCTTAAGGAAGGCATTCACCCTCTTCTTCACATCAAGGAGAACCCCATAGCTCAAATTTCCCAAGCTCAAGAGGAAACTTAAAATATCGATAAAACTCTTTCCCCTTCTTTATTTCTTGGTTTCATGCTGTTTAGAATAGTTTTAAAGTTAATTTTCAACATCTAAAGGCTGCATGCATTTGTTTCCTAGATCAAATTATAATTTTGTCAACTTTTTAAAGAATAGATATAGGCATTTTGAAGCAATTTATTTGGTCTTTTCATCTAAATTTTAGATCAAAGTTCTTTGCTTAGTTTTAAGTTTTTTATCAAGATGTTTAGAGATTTTATGTATTTTTTCCTAAAACATCAAACATAAATCACTAAGAAGATCCTAAGTTAGGTCTATTTTAAGTCTAAAAAACCCTTAAAATTTACCTTTTTGCCTTAGAGAAAATTTTGAAAATTTTGATCATTTTTTTTATTGTTTAGAACTCTTTCTTAGCTTGTTCTAACTTGATTTAATTGTTGTTTTATTGCACCAATTACAGATTCAAGAGGAGACTGCCTGTTTTAGGAAAAATCAAGGCTTCCATGGCACCTTGGGGGGTTGTGACTTCATCAAAACGAAGTTTCTCTTTTCTATATTTTCTTCTTGTACTCCCCTTAACGATCCAAAAATAAGGATCCATATTCTTATAAAGGAGCTAAAATCTCAAAGAGAACTCTAGTTATCCATTGTAATAGTGCAATAAAAGTGGGCCCTTTGTGCCCAGTTTCTTCATCGATATTTTATGCTCTTGATTATTGCAGATGTTGTATCCTTTGATGTATAAATGTATCATGAGAAAATGTTCTTTATGATGATGAATGCTAAGTGGTATATGATCGAATTTCATTTTCAGCAATAAACTCCTAGAATAAAGTGTTTTCTTTCTTAGTTTAGAAAATCCTTAGTTTTATTTTTATAGAGACTACCCCCCTTGGCTTCGTTAGGAGTTGGCCTAGATGGAGGATTTGAGGATCAACTGACAACACCTTGACTCAAGACTTGCCCCCAAGGACACACCAAGTGGATTGAAGGTTTCTTCCACGTTAACCCACGTGTGTATTAGGACGACAACAAGGGGTAAAGGTACCTTTTGTATGGCTTTGACCCTTTCAGGATCCATTTTTACCCCATCTTTTGCTTCAATATGACCTTGCAACTTACCTTCGTCAACACCCAAGATGGACTTAGCTGGGTTCAAGGAGATACCATATTCACGATATCTTTCAAAAACTTGCCCGAGATGACTTATGTGGTCTGATATTTTTTTGGAAAATATTGTTAGGTCATCCTGGTAGATTTCTATGATTTTTCCCATTAGTTCATGAAAGGAAAAATCCATGGCCCTTTGAAAGGTGGCACCTACGTTAAGTAGGCCAAAATAAATCCTTAGATTCTCAAAAGTTCCCTAAGGAGTGGTTAAGGTAGTCTTGTTCTGATCTTCCTTCCTCACCAAAACTTGGTTATAGCCTAAGAAGCCATCCAACATGGACATAATCTAAGAGCCAGTTACCCTTTGAAGTAGGGTATCCATGTTGAGTAGGGGATAGTTGTCTTTAATACAAGAAAGATTCAAGTTTCTAAAGTCAATACATAATATTACCCCCCCATTATTTTTTATGAAAACAACTAAATTGGAACACCAAGATGAATGTCTAGTTGGAGCAATGATTCCAGCATCCAACATCTTTTTTAACTCGGCTTGAACTAGAGGTGCCAACTTAGGATTTATTCGCCTAAGTTTTTGTTTGAAAAGTCTTGTGTCATATTTGAGAGGGATAGTGTGTTGAAACACATCTTCTTTGTATGCTTTAAGTTCATCATGGGTGAAAGAAAACACATCCCTATACTCTCAGACTAAACTGATAAATTCCTTTCTTTCCTTTTCTGTGGTTCCTTTTCCAATTTTTATCATTCTTGGGACTTCTTTTGTCCCAATGTTTATTTCAATATATTTGTCAGGATTTTTTTTTTCCTTTTTCTTTCTGTACATGTAATGCCTGTCAAAAATTTCTTCTAGGGCAGCTATACCTCTAGGAACTGGATTTTTGATGGGATTTTCCTCTTCACCATATTTCTTGCCTTCCTCTTTGTAGTTGACATTAAAATATGAGAAATATTCTATGTTATGGATGAACCTTAGAATTTGTTCATCATCCTTGAAAACCTGCCAATGGTCAACATTATCTGGGATATATGGCCTAAATATTATCTCCAACTTGCCTTCACCTTTCATTAGATATTCTGAGGGCTGGAGGGTAGAAGCTGTTACAACTAGACTATCAACCAAGCTATTCTTATCTCTTGGGATAGTAATAAGGTCTATGGCATCAAATAATTCCATGGAATCCCATATAGAATTTATGTATCTTCTAAGCCTCTCACTTTTGCATGCATACTTGTTCTTTACTTGGAGAATCACTAAGTCTGAGTCACCCTTTATGTTGAGAATTTTGATACCCATGTCCTTAGCGATTTTTAAGCCTATCAAAAGTGCCTCATAATCTGCCACATTATTAGTTGCATCAAACTCAAGTTTGAATGCAAAATTGTAAGTCTTTTATGTTGGATATTTTAAAACAATGTATGCCCCTTTGCCTGATCTAGAGTGGGCTCTGTCAAAATGCATTTTCCATGCTTTATTGCTAACTTTTTCATCTTTAAACTTATCTTGAACTGGAGCTAAGAAGTTGGAGCATATGGAGAAGTTTCCTAAATCAGACACTTGGCAAAGAAACTCATTAAACTGCTCTTTAGGGTCTTCTATGTGATACTTCCTCTCAGTTTCCCTAAAGAGTCTGAAATTTTCAGTTGAAGGAGGAGGGTATGGAATAGTAGAAAATTCCAAATCCATATTCAAACAAACACCCATATGAGCTCCCCATTTCCTATATAAGAGCATCCCCCATGCATATGGCACATCTATAACAAGGACGTCCATTTTGAAAGAAATGCTAGGATGGAAGGCTAGCTTAACTGGGAGATCTATAAGTATTCCATGTGTTTCTATTTCTCTTGAGTCCATGGAACATACATTCTGATAAGGCCTTGTGATTTTTAGACCTAACCTTTGCATAATATTTTTTGTGATAATGTTTGATGCAACACCTGAATCATACATGTAGTTGTGTAGCCACTGATCATTTATTTCAAGTGAGACAAAGAAAGGAGGATTTAATTCCTTATTTCTATCCCTACTAGTTAAGACCACTGGAGGATCTTCATGTTTCTCCTTAACCCTTTCTTGTTCCTTTGGAGAAACTTTATTGCTTGGAACAACTTTATTACTTGAAATAACTTTATTGCTTGGAGGATCGATAGCTTGCAAAATCTTTTCTTTCTGTGAAGGAATTTTGAGGATATCTAACACTGAAACCAATACCTTTGCATTTGTTATCCAACTACCTAGATCAACATTAAGATTTGTAATTGGAGTTTTTGTAGGAGTAGTTACCTTTGGAAAGTTTGTTTGAGAGTTGCTAGTTCCTTCTTTTCCTTTCCTCTGATAGACAATTCCTCTGTGTCTTGCCATTTCTAGGATCTACTCATTTGTAGGTTTGTGACCATATAACTTGGTCACATTATCATATTACTCAACCACTTTATTTTCTTGATCAATCCTCTCTTGCATTTGTATCCAATAATCCATAGATAGAGGATGAGATTCACCAAAGGTATTGATGTGGTTGGTATTTCTGGGTTGATCTGCATAGTTTCTTGTTTGAGGAAGGCCTTGTACATTAATCTAACAAAATATTGGACAAGTATACTCATCATGAAAGTCTTCACATGTTCTGCAAAAAGGTGGTGCTTCTTCTTGAACCACATTATTGGAGTCTAATTGATTGGGTGGCCTTTGGTCTTGAGGGAACCTTTTCTCTACCACCTATCATTATTTGGCCTAGGTTGAAACCTATTATTTTGTGACATCTCCATTGCTATCAACCTATTTTTCATGGCACTAAATTGAGTAGCATGAGTAGCTTCCATTTGTTTGACCATCTCAGTAATGACCTTTAGGGGGTTGAAATTCGGGTTTTTATTTTCAGGAGCTGCAGCCCCAGCCTTGTCCTTAGCCTCTATTTGCCTAGAAGTATTGCCTCTATTGAAACCCATAATGTTGGACTTGCCTGATCCTTGCATGTTCTTATCCATTTTGACCACTATCTCTTGAGATGACCTGAGGTCGAGGGGTTCCTTATATCTAAGATGGTATCTCATTTCCCCTCCAAAGGCCTCGACATAATAGATTAGGATAGCTTCTTTAGGAGGCTTGATGTCAGTGTGCATACTGGATACAAGTTCATTAAACTTCTTATTGAATTCGTCCATTATTTCATTCTCATTTTTCTTGATTGAGTTAAGGATTGCTAACAACTGATGGTGATATTTCTTCCCCCCCCCCCTTTTCTATGAAGGCATCTGTAAGATATTTGAGCATTTTGAATTTGTTGTCAGGCATGTCTTCATACCAATCTAAGGCAATATCTTCTAAGGATAAGACAAATAATTTCATTTTGATATCTTCATAATCATGAGCTGCACACCATTTGTTAGTACATCTCATGAAAGCTTTGATATGCATTTTGGCTGATATAGCATTATTACCCTAGAAATTAGGAAGATTTTCTATGGATTTTTCAGGGAGAGCATGTGGATAATTATTAATTGCAGTAAAGTCACATTTATTATAGATATCCATTTCTGAAGTAAATATTTTATTGACAAAGAGAAAGTGAATATCATAAATGGACTATGTTACTAAATGACTAAGTACTCTACAATAAGAGGCTTTGGCTAACCTCCTTCGATAAACCTTTTCAGGTTCAGGAATGAGATTAAGTAGGCCTTTTGAGTTCCTCCTAGTATAATACTTAGTTAAATTGGATATAAGTGGTGTCACTAGATGGTTGATTCTATTTTCGATAAACTACAAGGATCAAAATAAAACTAAGTAAAATAAAGGAAAAACAAGTCGTGACTCGGGAATAGAAAGGTTTATCCCCGACAACGGTGCCAAAAATTGTTGTCCTTATACACACCGGGGCTAACGTGGAAGAAACCTTCAATCCACTTGGTGTGTCCTCTGGCAAGTCTCGAGTCAAGGTGTTTTCACCTGATCCTCAACTCCTCCATCTAGGCCAACTCCTAGCGAAGCCAAGGGGGGTAGTCCCTATAAAAATAAATCTAAGGCTTTTCTAAACTAAGAAAGGAAAACACTTCATCTAGGAGTTTATTGCATAAAATAAAATTATATCATTTAACACTTAGCATTTATCATCATTATAAAATACTTTTCTCATAAAGCATTCGTAAATCAAAGGATACAATATCTGCGATATTCAATTTCATAAAAGAAGATTAGACAACATGCATAAGTGTAACTCATCACATAAGGTAAATTGATAGTGATTTTTAACCAATGCCTTAAAAGGAGTAGTGGGCAGTGTAGATCGAATATTTTATTAAGGGAAATTTTGTATTTAGTTAGTGAAGCGTGTTTGGACCCTTAGGAAGCTCGTTCTCTTCTTGGACTTGCTGAGAGTTTACCGAAACCCAATGGTCTCACTAGTAAACTCACCAAAAGTGTTGGATGTACAACACGATAAACCGTCTTACTTCACAGGTCACTTTTAGGCCTTTTCCCCCCAATGAACTAACAACTTAAGATGTTGTCCTATTAAACTAGTAAGGTTCAATTACTTTATAAAAGCTCAAAAAAGATAGATCACACACTTATTGATTAAGGTTGGTTGTCATTGATGTCAACCCTTGAAGAAAGCCCCGTAGCACAAAGGTTGGGTAATGGACCCAAGATTTTTTGATGTAACGATGACTCGTTACTAACTTTTAATGGTTGATAATAAGTAGAAATGGATGAACTCCAAAGTGGTCCCCTTATGGTGAAATATCTCTCAGGAAGACGCTTTGCGGATTGAGTTATCCTAGAAGTATGGTTAGAGAACCCATGCTTATTTGTGGAATAATGAGATGAACGCCAGTGAATTTGTCAATGAAACTATCCTCTATGGATAGTGATTTTCATGCCATTTCTGGTGCTATGTGGAACGTCACATAACTCATCATGGTTAGAGAGTTATGGCCATGAGAAGTTGGAGAACCCAGGTTTGGGTAATGGACCCAAGTTTGTATGATGGATAACGGTATGTGTTTTGATATATTTTTAGGTATTACTATTCTATATGCATAGTACATGTCATTCCATTTCTGGTGGTATGTGGAACGTCACATAACTCCTCGTGGTTTGAGAGTTATGGCCTTACGAAGTTGGAGGATCCTCATATGTCATCTAGAAGCCCAAAAAGGTCAAATTAGTCAAAGTGGTAAATAATAAAGTGAAGTGATGAGTGTAATATAATTCAAAGTGAATACAAAATAAATTAATTCAATAATAAATTTAATGGAG
>SNQJ01S0082891.1:28814-63858 GCA_010110895.2 Picea sitchensis
ATTTATGAAGGAGATAAAAAATTCAAAGAAGCAAAACTTCAAACTTATAGAGGTCAGTTCGAACAACTAAAAATGAAGGAAGATGAGAATATTGCAGACTACTTATTAAGAGTTGACAAAACAGTGAATGCAATCATAGGATTAGGAGAAGAAATTGAAGAATCTGTAATTGTTCAAAAGGTACTAAGATCTCTTCCTATGAGATTCAACCCTAAGATATCAGCACTAGAAGAAAGATCAGATCTGAACTCAATAAGCATGGACGAACTGCATGGAATCTTCACATCATATGAAATGAGAACTGAACAGGAAAATCCAGATGTAAAAGAAGCAACCTTCAAAGCATCCAAAAGATCAAAGCAAAAGAAAAAGGAACAATAATAATATAGTAGCAACAACGACGTCTTGGAAGATGATGAAGAAGTGGCCAACTTCGTCAAAAGACTGAACAAGGGAACCAATGGTAGGTATAGAGGTAAGCTTCCTTTAATTTGTTTTAATTGTGATGGTATTAGTCATTTTGCTAACAAATTTCCTCATAATAAAAAGAGAAATGATGAAGGTTACTCAAAAGGAAAACACACATATAAAGGAAAAATAACTACAAAGAAATATTTCAATAAAATCTTATGCATCAAAGAAGACATCTCATCATCAGATGAAGATGAAATCAGTGGCAGTGAGACAGGAAGATTTCTATTCATGGCAGTAAAGGATTATAACAAAGAAGACTCTGAAGAAGAATATGAAGAATCCGAAGAAGGATATGAAGAAGTCGAAGTCGACATTGAAGAGGCAGAAGTTGACTATCGAGAAGAATTAATGTGTGTCATTTAAGTTATTAGAAGATAAAATGTTGGCCCTTGGTTATGGAAGAAAGCAAAGATCAAGGAAGAAAATATGAAATGTGAACTATGCAGAAGACACAATGACTATTATTGGGTAGAATTAAGCAAAAGAGCAGAAAAGATGGAGCGAAGTAAGAGAAAGAAATACATTGGACAAAGAGATTAAGGATGACAGATCAACAAGGAAGATGGATCGTGGACAATTCAACAAGCAAAAAAATCCACTATTGGATGCTTTGGAGCACCGCAGGAGAAGGAAGGAAAGACAGGTTGGCGAAGCCCTGAAAACACAGGACAAGTTGACCTAGGGTTTTGGACACATAGGGTTTTGGTATCTAGGGTTTTAACACCTAGGTTTCGGCCTAAGGCTGTCGGTGAGTTATTTTAATGTATAAATAAGAACCTAGATGAGGGAAGAGGGTTCGTTCTAGTTTTGTTATTGGCATGAGATATTCTTGTGTGAGAGAGGGAAGTGCTAAGTGTAAGAGCCTTCTGGTATTATAAGATCTTCAGCTGAGTGAAGAGATCAAGTCCTGCAGCTAGGTGCGCAAGAAGGGGAGAGATAGAGAGAAGAAGAAAGAAGATCTGTTGGCTAAAGACATAGACAAGAAATGTATGCTTCATCTTAATATATTATAAAGCACAGTTCTGTGGACGTATCCATAGAGAGAGGGTGAACCACGTATATTTTGTGTTGTGTTTGATTGATGTTCTGTTCTTTTTCATTTGGTATATCGTTCTTGCATTATTGTGTTAGATCTGATAGATAGTTCTGCAGAGTATATCTGAACTAGTAAATGATATATAATTGTTGTATATATTTTGTATTGGATCCACTTGATATCCCCTTGGTTGTAGACATCCCTTTCCTGCAATCCCCCCATAGCTACTTCGGGTGAGACTTCATCTACTTCGTAGGTGTTGCCGAAAGGGATAGTAGTTAGGGCTTGTTGGTGTTCTCTTGGAGCTGAACCCTGGGTCTGTCCCTGTGCTAACAAATGGTTTCGTTGTTGGGACATGAATCTTCTTGAGGGAATGTCAAGGTGGTTTCCATCAAAGACAAAGATTTAGAAGCGGATAGAAGACCAAGAAAATGACTTCGCTAAATCCCAGAACAAGAAACCTAATCTTAGTACAGAGGATTGGTTGAATAGATATATCTTTACTGATATACACAAAATTTTCTTTGAGGAATCCATCAAGAGCTATATGAGTGGCTAGCTACGTTAGAAGATACCCAATTTGAGATCAGATCTAGGCCACCTGTGGTTTGGATGTCGACGCTGATCAAGAAGGTCAAGATAGTTGATAACAGTGTGTCAAGAGTAGTAGATCACTGGTTTGATAGTACAACTAGAGGGTATATCACCGAGTTTGTTGTTGACAGAGTAGAGTCATATAGCCAAGCCGAGAGATATTTCTTCAAGGGACCCAGAGGAAAATTTTTACATTTTCTGAAGTTGAGGATCAAGATGCTACTGCATGACAAGAACATCTTGAAGATACAGTAGTTGGTCAGACTGGAAAAGGCTAATGTTCAAGAATTTGGACAGCGATAGCGACACAGAAGCTGGACATATGCGCAGTGGGAGAGCATTCAGAGAAGTTCATCTTGTGAACCTGTTTAAGCAGAACTACAGGGACAAGGGTTTCTACAGTGGAGAAGAGGTAGATCTGACAGACAAGGAGCATTCAGAATCCGCTAGGAGAGAGGAACCTCGCTAAGAAGAGCCAAAATATTTAGGAACTGTGTCGACTATCAAAGTAAGTACCGATACTCTTTCTTTTGTTTCAGCAGCCTTAAGTAACCAGAGTAACCTAAGTCATCAGAGCACTATCACTAGTAGTCCATCACATACTCAGTTCAAAAAACTAGGAAGATCTATGGAAAACGAGATGAGGTTACCCACCTTTAGAGGGGATGGATCTAAACACTCTGAACAACATTGGTTTCTCTGCGAAGCTATGTGGAGTATTAAGAATATCACCGACGAAACTGTCAAATGAGCTCAGTTCAGTACTACCCTAAGATATCGCGCATTGAGCTGGTATATGAAATTTGTCCAAGGAGATACAACTAAACCACTGAATGCTATAAAGACTTCGCTCATTTTTGAATTCAAGAAACCTAAGTCAGAATCACATTGCATTACAGAACTAAAATAAATCAAGCAGAGAATAGATGAATTGGTATGGGAGTTCGATCAGAGATTCAATATCTTGATATGCCATCTGAGTTTTCAAATCCCAAATGAGAAGAACAAGGAATGTTTCATTTCTACCCTCTTACCACACATCAAATTTCCTCTAATGCAACAGAAGATTGCTTCATAGGCTGAGGCATTGGAGATCGCCATGAAGTTAGAATCATCCCCTATGGGAGAATCTAGCTCAGGTATGAATCAAATCTTGACTCAGCTAACTAGTTTGTCTCTGTAGGTCGAATATATGAAGAAAGACAAGGGAAAAGATAAAAGAGAAGACATATGGTGTGTCAGATGCATAACAAAATTCCATGACAAGGAACATTGTCCCCTATTCCATGAATACTTGGCCTCTGGAGCTCCAAGCCCCTTGAAACAAGTTACCCTACCCTGGTGCAAGGTATGTAGAAACCGACATCGCCCTGGTGAGTGCTACTACATGCAAAAATATGCTCAGACACCCACAAATTTGTATTGCATGTTCTGTAAGTTTGTGGGACATGATGATAGGGATTTTAGGGCTTACAATCTCATGCATGAAAGTTCAAGGGATATATACAAAATTCAAGGCGAAGTACAACAAGAAGGAAACACTACATAGTATAACTCTCCTGGGAGAGGAAACTTCAACCCTAGTGGTGGATTCCGAGGAAGAGGAAGAGGAGGAGGTATGGGTCAAGGTCAATGATAGATAATATGTTATAACTATGCACAGCCTGGACACTTGGAAAGGGATTGTTAGAACCCTTGTACCACTTGCAGCTATTGCAACTCTTTCAAGCATGTCATCAAGGAATGTCTAGCATTGTTGGCTAAACTTCAAGAGAAATAGGGACCTCAGCAGAACCCAAAGATACAATTGATCAAAGCCAAACCTCGCAGAGTAGACCCTAGATTCGTTGTTATCACTCAAGGAGGACCTGTTACAAGAGAAGACAAAATGATCCAAGGAAAAACTACAAAAGAATCAGTAGTCAGGAAAGCTACAGAGAAGACACAAAATTTTGATGAAAATAAAGAAAAACAAATGTTCGAGGCAAGAAGAGAATTCAGGAGATACCAAGGCTCTTAACTGAAGACATGACCAGAAGTAAGAGAATGTGGAATTCCTCTAGCATTTGATCAGTCTGCTTCACCCGGAGATGGAAAAGAGGAAATTAAACTTGTTGATTTCTTGTATACGTTTATAGAGCTGATTAAAGACAAGAAAGCTATACAAGAACTACAAAATTTAGTTAGACAGTATGAGATATGAAGGGTAGATCCTTTATTGAATAAATTAGTACATCAATTATCCAAGAATAGAAGGACAAATAAGGAACTACACATGAATGCTTATATTGGAGAATATGATATAGACTATGTGGTCCTCGACTTAGGGTCGGAGGTCAATGTCATGACAAAGAAAACCTGGGCACTGATGGGAAAACCTAAGTTGATCTATTCCCCTATCAAGCTTAGGATGGCTAATCTGTAGGAAGTAATCCCCTTCGGAAGATTGGAACATGTCCCTATGGATATCGATGGAGTGAGGACGTTTGCAGACTTCGAGGTGATTGAGATAGTTGATGATAGTTGTCCTTACCCTGCGTTGTTAAGAATTGATTGGGCCTTCAATAATTCCACTGTGGTTGATTTAAAGAAAAGGCGAATGACATTTGAAGGATATGGCCTTAGGGTCATCGCACCGTTAGATCCTGATGAAGGTCTGCGATACACTGATCCCATCAGAGAAGAAGACCGTGCATACAAACTAAAAAACATATACAAATTAACAACCAAACAACAAGATTACATTAATCCTAAGGCGGATGGAAATTTCAGCTAGAGAAGTGGCAACGCATGTTCATCAAACTCAGAAGAAGAACTGGAGAATTGGCAGAACAAAATATACGAAGTATATACAAGGAGGTGTGCTAGATTAACCAAAGAAGTACGTTGGATTGGCACAACAGTAAGTAACTTACCCACCTTTGACGGTCTAAATCCTTTAGAAACCTTCTTATCAAACTTTGAAGAAAGTGTACCGATGCAACAATGCTTGCTGGCAATGGATGAGGCCTTGAAAGCCACACCAACAAGATGGTGGGGGGCACATAAAAACAACATTATAGAATGGGTACAATGTCGTACCCTCGTGACCGTGCGGTTCTCAACACAAGTAGAAGGCTGCGAAATTCGATACACAGGTCGAAGTTGCATGAAGGACCATGTGCGAAGTTGTGAGGAATCTTGGAGCAATATTTCTCAAGAGCAGTGGGTGCACAAATTCATAAACACACTGGACACTATCCCTATCAACTGGTACCTTCAAGCAGAGTTGCACCTCATCACTGCATATTGGATAGGTATGACTCAAAATTTTGTCACCACCTTTTTATTCGAAAGCCAATATCCTACAGTAGATCAAGCATTACAGACTGTAAGACATAAATTATTTGAGGAGGCACCTAGCCTCCCTTTGGAGAAAGAAGAGGATGAATGGACTATGCCTCTCTAGAAACTGCAAGGTTGTTACAACATCAATGTTGATGAAGACGATGATCCTAGGAAGGTGAACATCACAGAAACAGAAGGCCGAAGAGATGTGGAAGGACCAGGAGTTGAGATACCATTCATTGGACAACCGATCAAGATCAAGAAAGTCAATATTGGAATAGATAAAACACTAAATCTTGTAAATGTTGGAGATTATTAGGATGTTACCACTATTGACAAGATCACCGAGTTACTGCATGAATATCAGGACTTGTTTCCAACCAAGTTCACTGATATGAAGGGAATTAAAGGGCCTATGGGAGAAATGAGGATCCCTTTGAAACTAGATGCAAGACCAGTCAAACAGAGACCCTACAGATTGAACCCTAAATATAAAGAGAAAGTGAAGATTGAGCTCGACAGAATGTTGGAAGCAGGGATTATAGAACCTGTCGAAGAATCATAATGGATTAGCCATATGGTGGTACAAGACAAGAAGACAAGAGTAGCCCTTAGGAAGCTTAATGATGTATGTTTGCATGACCCCTTCCCTACGCCATTCACTGATGAAGTGTTAGATAATGTAGGAGGTCAGGAAGTATATTCTTTTACAGATGGATTTTCAGGATACCATCAGATCTGGATTTCCAAGGAAGATCGCATAAGACTACCTTTGCCATAGAATGGGGATCCTACCAATATACAGTAATGTCATTTGGATTGAAGAATTCCCCAACCATCTTTTCCAGGGTGGTAGTCGAAGCATTCAAGGAGTTCCTACATAATTTTCTAGAAGAATACTTTGATGATTGGACTATTTTTAGTTTATTGAAAAATCATATCGAATGTTTAAGGATAATGTTGGACAAGTGCAGGCAGTGTCAGATTGCCTTAAACCTGAAGAAGTGCATTTTCTTTTCACCATTTGGAGTGTTTTTAGCTCATATTGTATGCAAGCAGGGATTGTTGGTAGATCCATCTAAAATTGCCATCATAGTTGATATACCCCCTCCTACTTCAGTCAAATAGTTGCGCACTATGTTGGGACACATAGGGTATTATAGGAAGTTCATGAAAGGCTATGCCCAGATCACAACACCCATGGAGAAGATTTTGAAGAAAGACTATCAATTTCACTGGACAAAAGAATTCGAACAGAGCTTCGACACACTGAAACAGAAAATGGTTACTGCGCCTATTCTAGTTTTCCCAGATTGGATTAAAGAGTTTCACGTGCATGTCGATGCATATTATATTTCAATAGGATATGTGTTAGCACGACCAGGAACATGAGACATCGACCACCCGTTAGCCTTTGCTAGAAGGAAGCTATCAACAGTTGAAATCATACCACTGAAAGAGAAGGGTTAGCCATGGTGTATGCACTGCAGAATTTCCGCCACTACTTGTTGGGAGGACACTTTAAAATGTTTACTGATCACTCCGCGCTGAAATACCTAGTCAACAAGCCAGTGTTGGGGGGAATAAGATGTAGATGGATTCTTCTATTTCATGAATACGATTTTGAGATTGTCGTTAAGCCAGGGAGAATGAACAAAGGTCCTAACCACTTGTCGAGGTTGGAACATGGAGAAGAGCCCACTAGTTTAGAGGATACACTACCAAATACACAGTTTCTAGCCATTAGAGATATTGATGACCACTTCACAGAGATAGTCTAGTTCCTGTCAACAGGAATGGCACCGAGTGAATATACAATCACCCAGAAGAAACAACTAGTAGTGCGCGTTGCATACTTTTCGCTTATAGTGGGATAGCTATACAAGATGGGACTTGATGAGATACTGAGGAGATGTGTTATGGAGGCAGAAAGACCATTAATCCTCGTCGAAGCTCATGAAGGCATCCCAGGAGGACACTACACAGGGAAGGCAACTGTGCAGAAGATTCTTAGGGCTGGCCTTTGGTGGTCTACCTTACACAGAGACGCTAAGGACTATTACAGAGCCTCTGATGTATGCCAAAGAGTTGGGAAATTGTCCAGAACATATGAAATATATTTAGCACCACAGCTGACCCTACAAGCATTTGATAAGTGGTCCATTGATTTCGTGGGACCTATTAACCCACCAGGGAATCACACAGGAGCAACGTACATAATTATTGTGACAGAGTACTTGACTAGATGGGATGAAGCAAGAGAAGTTAAGGAATGTAGTGCCACTACAGCTACGTGCTTCATATTTGATGTCATCATAACCAAGTTTGGATGCCCATAGATCCTTATGAGTTATCAAGGCACACATTTCATTAATAAAACAATTGAATCCTTGACCGAGGAATCTACAGTTCATCATCAGAAGAGCACACCTTACCATCCACAAACAAATGGGACAATTGAATAATTCAACAAGATCTTGGAGATAGTGCTAAGGAAGATTTGCAGTGTCAATAGAGATGACTAGGATTAAAGAGTACCAGCAGTATTATGGGCCTATAGAACCACTTGCAAGAAGCTAACAATGCAGACCCCCTTTAAATTGGTGTATGGTATTGAATTCGTTGTCCCAATGGAATATTTGGTACCAAGCTTAAGAATTGCTACCTTTACAGATATGGATGACATGGGCATTGTTCGATACAGGCTTGCACAGATGGTCGAACTAGAGGAAGACAATTTTTTTGCAGGATTTCATCAGCAGGTCTAGAAAGAAAGAGAGAAGGCCTACCACGACAGACACATCAAGAAGAAGGTATTCAAGCAAGGTGATATGGTATTGGTGTATGATAGTAAGTTCATGAAGCATCCTGGGAAGTTCAGAATGCATTGGCTAGGGCCATATGAGGTTGCCTATGTTATAGAAGGAGGTGATGTGCAGTGAAGACGGTGAATGGAGAATGGAAGGAAGGATTAGTGAACGGGAGCCGATTGAAATTGTACTGTGACTAACAGCTGCCTCAAAACTCTAAGTAAAAGTATAAGGAAAAGGGCCTAGGTACCAAGTGCAGTTGAAACTGGGTACTAGACACAGAAAAGATAGTCTACACAAGGAAGGAGAGGAGGCATAAAGAAGAAGCAAAGGATGCATTGCACAGTCTAAAGTCGAAGAAAAGTAGAGGGATCATATCTGAAGTGCCTCGGGACGATTCACAAGTGAGTGTTGGGGGCTTGTTGTCCCTTGGCTATGGAAGCAAGCAAAGATCAAGGAAGAAAAGATGAAACGCGAACTGCGCGGAAGACACAGTGACTGTTACTGGGTCAAAGTAAGCAAAAGAGAAGAAAAGATGGAGCAAAGTAAGAGAAAGAAATACATTGGACAAAGAGATCAAGGATGACAGATCATCAAGGAAGATGGATCGTCGGAAAAATCCACTATTGGATGCTTTGGAGCATCGCACGAGAAGGAAGGAAAGACAGGTTGGCGAAGCCCTGAAAACATGAGACAAGTTGACCTAGGGTTTTAGACACCTAGGGTTTTGGTATCTAGGGTTTTAACACCTAGGTTTCAGCCTAAGGTTGTCGGTGAGTGATTGTAATGTATAAATAAGAACCTAGATTAGGGAAGAGGGTTCGTTCTAGTTTTTTTATTGGCATGAGCGATTATTGTGTGTGAGAGAGAAGTGTGAAGTGTAAGAGCCTTATGGTATTGTAAGATCTTCAGCTGAGTGCGGAGATCAAGTCCTGCAACTGGGTGCACAAGAAGGGGAGATATAGATAGAAGAAGAAACAAGATATACTAGCTAAGAGCACAGACAAGAACTATATTCTTCATCTTAATATATTATAAAGCACAGTTTTGTAGATGTAGTCTTAGAGAAAGGGTGAACCATGTATATTTTGTGTTGTGTGTGATTGATGCTTTGTTTTTTGTCATTTGGTATACCGTTATTGCATTACTGTGTTAGATCTGATAGATAGTTCTGTGGAGTAGATTTGAACTAGTAAATTATATATAATTGTTGTATTGATTTTGTAGTGGATCCACTTGATATCCCCTTGGTTGTAGACATCCTTTTCCTACAATCCCCCCATATCTACTTCGGGTGAGACTGCATCTATTTCGCAGGTGTTTCCGAAAGGGCCAGTAGTTAGGGCTTGTTGGTGCGCTCTTGGAGCTGAACCCTGGGTTTGTCCCTGTGCCAACATAAAATAAGAAAAACAAGAAACTACAAGCAGAACTAGACAAGAAAAAAGACACTCGAGAACTAAAACAAATTATCAAAAGATTGAAGGTTCAAATAGAAGAAGATAAAAGAATTGAAGAAGCACTCAAAGAACAACTAGAATAAAAGGACAAGATCATTGGAAACTTGGAAGCAGAGATTGTCACACTAAGAAAGGATATTCAAAAGAAAAATATGCAGAATAGCTCAAAAGTTCTACATGACATTATCAACAGTCAAAAATCTCATCTTGACAAGTCTGGACTTGGATACAATCAAATAGAAAAGGGATCAAGCTCCAAAACAACAGAGCAAGAAACAAATCCAAAAATCTATGCAGAAAAAATCAAAGAGGATAGGAAGATTACAAGGACACTCCTCCACCAAGAAGATTCATATTTCAAAATCAACAATAGACATATAGGCCTCAATAAGAAGAAGGATTCATAAGAGCACCTTATTTCATAATATCTTCAACTCCCAGGTATCAAACTATATTTTTTGGTTTATGTTATGCATGTAATAATTTTGGACATAAAGTTGTGAATTGCAGAGCTAACAAAAGGAAAAATAACAACTTTGAGAGTCATACACAAAGGGGTTACTCAATAAGACCTGGTGAAACACAAAGAAGAAGTTACAACAGGTTTGAATCTTTGAGCATTGAAGTGGAATGTTACAAATGTAACAATTTTGGACACGTGGCCAAAAATTGCAGAATGAAAGTCCCTCCTAAAGAACCTCAACAGAATAACAATAGTCATAGACAAGAACCTCAGAAAACGACATGGATAAGAAAGAAAGATCAGTATAGAAATGAAGAATGCACAGTCGCTCTACAAGAAAAGCAGAAGAAACACGATTGGTATGTTGACAGTGGGTGTTCAAAACACATGACAGGTGATAGAGATAATTTTCTTACATTGTGAAAGGAAAGATATGGATCAGTCTCCTTCGGAAATGATAATTCAGCCAAAATAATTGGAGAAGGCACAGTCTGAATTGGGAACAAGAATAAAAAGGCACAAAATGTTCTACTGATAGAAGATATGAAACGTAATCTTCTGAGTGTGATTCAAATGTGTGACCAAGGTCACAAAGTTACTTTCGATTCACAAAAGTGTGAGATAAGACGAGAAGGTTCAGGGAAATTGGTCGGTACAACTGCAAGAACTTCAAACAACATATATGTGTTAAGTGAAATTGGAAATGAAAAGTGTTGTCTAGGAAAGGAAGTATATGTAAGTTAAGTGAAATTGAAATGAAAAGTGTTGTCTAGGAAAGGAAGATGAAAGCTAGCTATGGCAAAGAAGAATGGGCCTATTTGATAACCTTGTCAAAGTCACCTCAAAAGAGAAGTAGTTAGAGAAATTCCCAAGATCCCTAAACCAACTAACACTTTATGCAAGCATTGTCACCAAGGAAAGAAACAAAGACCAAGTTCGTTCAAAGGAATATTCAACAACAATAATTAATCGGAAATTGTGCATATTGATCTAAGTAGACCAATTACAACAGCTGTGCTGCGAGAGATACTCTAATGGCCATTAGTTGATGATTATACAAGAATGATTGCAGTTTTCTCTTCTCAAGAACAAGTCAAGATTTGAAAACTTCAAGATCTTACAAGGAAATGGTTGAAAATGAGATGGATTCAAGAATCAAATGATTGAGATCTGATAATGGAGGAAGCTCACTCAGTAATTCTGCGACCACGCATGGAATAAAAAGGCAATTCTTGATCCGGATTATTTTCTACACAAAATGAGAGCCGTGAGATATAATAAAGAAATGCCAGAGATATCGTGACATATCCAAGAATATAACAGAAATACATCGTGAGATGCAACCATAAACACAGATACAAGAATACACCATTTCTATTAATGAAATAAATGTACGTAGATTGTAAAAATACAGAGTGAAAAACTCGGCTTTCAGAATGGTGTCTTCTTTATCTCCGAGAAGAGATGCGGACGGCTAATGACTGTAAGAAGATGATTACAATGAGTTCTCTAGAGGAATTTTTACAAATAAAATGGGAATGCCGTTCCGTGACATCCAAAAACCTAACCCTGTGAGATGAAGCACCAAAAGTCATGTGGGCCCCTGTTTGGGTAAGTGAGTACATCAACTTCCTGGTCGAATCCTTACATACACCTCCGCTTTAGGCCATGCAGGATAAATGTTGGAAAGCAAGGTAATATCGGCGGAGATTCGATTTTGGGGGCTCAATCATCTCTTTGGGATATCATTGAGAACCTCGATATTGAAAACTTCATTTGGACCCCCAAAATAACCTCAGAAATTTAGGAACTGAAAAACTGCTAAAAAAAATAGTAAATTGCCAAAATGGCCGTAGAAAATGTTTTGAGCCATTTGAAATGGCGGGTGGCCACCAATATCCACCGATCAGATCTCTTCACATTTCTTTAGGGAAAACCCCAACATAATGGAGTTGCTGAAAAGCGGAATCGACAAGACATATGAAATGGATTGAACAATGCTAAAGGATTCCAAATTGTCAGATATATTTTAGACACATACAATGCATACATCAATTCAAAATAGATTAATGCCCTAAAAAAACTCCATAAAACAATCTCTACCTAGCCATGGAAAGCGTTAACGCAAACGTGAAGCACCCCCGAAGTTTTTAGAAGGAAAATGGCTACATCAAAAGAGAAGTTACATGTAATGGGAAAGTTTGACTCTCATGTGGACAAAGGAGTAATCACTTGTTGGTTACTCAAGTACAAGGAAATCATACAAGTGTTAAGCAATCTAACATTGAACAAAGTTGTGGAAAGCATTAACGGAACAATTGATGAAACAGTGCTATCAAAAATCAAAGGAAGAAGAAAACAAATCAATGGAAACAAATTTCGAAGAAGAATAAAATGTTAAGATGAATTAGAAGAGGAATATCAAGAGAATCCAACAGTAAACAAGAGCAAGTTCAACAAGTATCTCTAAAGACACCTAGTAAACGAGCACATAAGAATTAACTTCAATTCGTGACATTGGAAACAAATATGCAGAAGCTGAAACTAGAAGAAAAATCCATTCACCAACACAACACACCTTAGCACTCTTATCTACAATTGAAACTAAACTGCTTTGAAGAAGCCAACAAGGATGAATTTTTGAATAATGAATGAAGAATTGATCAAATAGAGAAAAAATGACACTTTGGGAACCGGTTCCAAGACCAAAGAATAAGAATGTGATTGGCACAAAATGGGTTTCGGGAATAAATTAAATGAAAATGGAGAAATTAAGGAACAAAAGCTAGATTTCGGTATGTAAAGGATATGCACATATTGAAAGAATCGACTTGGAAGAGACATTTACCCCAGTCAAAAATGGAAGCAATCTGGTTGTTTTTTATCCCATGCATGCTCCAAAAATGTTAAGCATATTCGATGGACATAAAATCATCTTTTTCTAACGGAATCTCGAACAAAGAAGTCTACATTGAACAAACCGAAGGATTTCAGTTGTAAGAGAATGCATTATGTGGGTAAACTAAAGAAGGCCTTGTATGGCTCCAAAACATTCTCCTAGAGCATATAGCATGGTACTATAGGACTTGATAAGTATCTCAAGTAATAGGCGTGCTCGTAAAAGGAAGTGCGCATAACAACCTCTACATCAAGGTAAGTGAAGGTAATATTTTATTAATTGGAATTTCTTTATGAGGTTTATGTTGTTGATATTATTTCTGGTAGTGATGATGATATGTTAAGCCAGAAATTTGCAAAGATATGCGAATGAATTTGAAATGTCGCTACTTGGAGAACTATCCTTCTTTTGGGACTTCGACATCAGCCAAAGCAACCAAGGAATTTTTATTTCAAACCAAGTATATCAAAGAAAAGATAAAAAGGTTTGAAATGGAATAATAAAACCAGCTTGTAAGTTGAGCAAAGATGATGACTCAAAATCTACACAGATCGTAGAGGAAATACATGTTAATGATTGGCAACCTACTATATGTGACAACATCCGCACTGCATGTAATGCGTGCAGCTGGACAGTGGCACGACAAGAAGCACCAAAGGAATCACATGTGTTAGAAGTGAAGAGGATTTTCGTATATCCTTAAGGAACAAAAGAGTTTGGATTATGGTATCCAAAAAAGGAAAGGATCTATCACTCTATTTCCTACACGATGAAGATTGTGTTTCTATTGATGACCGACTGGGCACTAGTGGAGCAAAGTTGTTCTACTTGGGTGAGTTTTAGTATCATGGCTAAGCAATAAACAATCATCAAGATCTTTATCTACAAACTAAGGTAGAGTATATTTCGTGACAACATCACGTCAGACACAAAGTTCTTTGATGAAACAAAAATCTGGCTAGACAAGGCTGTGCTGAGTATGATGAGCCCATTCCAATCTATTGCAGATAGCCACAAGCAACCATTAGTATCCATAGAACCTGTTGATGCACTCCAATACTTAAGCACATTCCAATAAAGTATCACTCTCTACTCTGAGAAGGTTGCAGTAAAGAACATTAGAGTTGAGTATGGGCACAAAAGAACAAGTGACGAGATATCTTCACAAAACCACTTCCAAAATAATCCTTTGAATATCTTCACCAAAAAACTTGGAGTTATTTATACTCCAAAAAAATGAATGCTTATCTTATATGCCTTAGATTTACATGAGGAAGCAACTTAATAAGAGGATTTGGGCCCAATCGTGGGGAGCAAACCCTATTACGGAAAGATACTTTTTCCATTGATGGCAAAGGAGGAGACATTTATCGATGCAAGAGGATAGAGGAAGTAATGGTTCCGTGGGGAGCATGATTTCAATATTGTGATCAAAGTGTTTCCATCAATGCCAAAGGGGAGATTGTTGATTAAGGTTGGTTGTCATTGATGTCAACCCTTGAAGAAATCCTCATGATCACAAAGGTTGGGTAATGGACCCAAGATCGCTTGATGTAAAGATGACTCGTTATTGTCTTTTCATGTTGATAATAAGTAGAAATGGATGAACTCCCAAAGTGGTCCCCTTTATGGTGAAAGCCCTCAAGGGAAGACGCTTATGCATTGAGTTATCCTAGAAGTATGGTTAGAGAACCCAAGGCTATTTGTGGAATAATTAGATGAACACCAAGAATTTTTTAGTGAAACTATCCCATATGGATAGTGTTTGTCATTCCATTTTTGGTGGTATAGAACATCACATAACTCCTCAAGTAGCTAGAGAGTTATGGCCATGAGAAGTTGAGAACCCGTGTCTGGGTAATGGACCCAAGTTTTTTTTATGGATAATGGCATGATTTTGATAAGTTTCTCGTGTAATACTATTCTATGGATAGTAAGACACCCATTCTAGTTGGTATGTGGAACGCCACATAACTCCTCACGGTTTGAGAGTTATGGTCTTTATCGGGTTGGAGGGCCCCTCATATGTCATCTAGAAGCCCTAAAAAGGTCAAAGTAGTCAAAGTGGTAACAAAGAAGCGAAGTGGATAAGTGTAATATAATTCAAAGTGAATATAAAAATAAATTAATTCAATAATAAATTTAATGGAGAAATTAGAAGTGCTAACCCTAAATAAGGAAAGTGGGCAAAGTGACCAGAAGATGTTTTTAAGGAAGCAAACTTGGAGAGTATAATAAGAGACAATGCTCTCTCATTGTAGACACACTTGAGCATATTGAATTTTATAGGTGTTTGAGGTAACCAAAAGATATCTAAGATACATCGGTGAAAGTGAAGAAAAGAAGGTCTAAATTCAAGGAAGGATAAATTTTGATGATGCTTTCAAGGTTGATTACAAATTGTTTATGTGCTGCGTTATTGATGCACTTGTTTTATGGTACAGTTGATTATAGGTTGAGGTACAAATTGATGAATGGTTGATGCATGGTTTAGCTTTATTGGTACATGTTTACGCTAGTGATATTTTACCACAAATGATAGTGTGATGCTGGTTCCATCATTCTAATCACTTCTACTCTACTCGTGGCTATTGGATGTAAAGTAAGGATGTGTGGTTGTAGCCACCTTCCATTGTAGATGGAGAACATAGGGGCTGTAGCCTCCCTTTGGTTGTAGCCGCAGAATTGGGGATGGATATTCCACGTTATAGCTTGTGAAACTAGGGGTTGGAGCCTCCCTCCACTTGCACCGGAAAAACAAAGGAAGTTGGTGCTTCCTAATGAATGTACTTCGCATGGCAGATAACCGTTCCATGGTTTTCTCCCCGACGGCTCTAATGAAAACATTGGTGTAATCGCGGTATGTGTGTGATTGTTCATTTCTTTATTTCTCATTATTGGATAATAATTTACATTGATATAAAAATTGGATTATTTGGAGAAAAAATGATTATAATTTCACGCTTATTATTGACTCACCCTCTCAAGAATCCAACAATCTTGGTTTGTAAATAAAGTACTTGCACAAACACTTGAAAGTGTAAAGATGGAATTGCAACAATTAAAAACATGCACCTTTCTTTGTAGTTGAGAAAATATTTACAAGATACTTTGGAAAATTGAACATTGTTGCAACACTGATTGAAAAGGAAAATACTTGAATAAAGCTAACTAAGCACGCATGATAGATTAAGTCTTGGTTAACATGCATAAAAATAGAGTGTTTGTAGTGTGTCCGATGTACTTGACTTGTGCATTTGATTACTATATTTTAAGCATGCATAAATCACAAAATAAAGAAAACACAATTCAACACTACAACTTCCTAAGGGGATGAAGAAACCGGGCACAAAGGGCCCACTTTTATTAAACATATTACAAATGGAGAACCAAAGTTCTCTTTAAGTTTTTAGCTTCTTTAGAAAGAAAATGATTGTTATAATTGGATCGTTTAGAGGAATACAAGAAAAATATAGAAAAGGAAAGACTTCAGACACGAAGTTGAAACCCCCTAGGGTGCCCCGTGAGGCTTGATTTTGCCCAAAACTGGCAAAATATCCTTTTGAACATGTATTTCTACCAAATAACGTTAGAAAGTGATGAGAAAATATTTGAAACAAATAAAATTATCAAAATTTTGGAAAATTCTAAGGCAAAATACAATTTTTAGGACTTTTGGGCAATTTGCATGGACCTAACTTAGGTTCCTTTGAATGCTTCTGGTTTGTTGTTTTAGAACAACAAACATAAGGCATCCAATTATCTTTATAAACAACTTAAAACAAAACAAAAACTCTAATCTAAGTTCTAGGTGAAAGACCAAAGAATTTGTTTTCAAACTTCGCTTCTAGATCTATCCTTTGAACACAAAACAAGTAACACTAGATCTAGGAAACAAATGCATGAAGCCTTTATATGTTTAAAATTAACTTTAACACTATTCTAAGAAGCATGAAACCAATAAATAAAAAGAAAGGGAGAGTTTTATCGAGATTTTGTTTCCACCTGAGCTTGGAAAAAATTCAGCCATGGGGTTCTCCCTGATGTGAAGAAGAGGGTGAATGTCTTCCTTAATAATCTTATTGGACAAAAAATAGGAAGCAACCGAGCTCCTTTGCCTCTCCAAGAGAATGATATTACATGCAACATTGATACCAAGTAGTTCTCAGAAGTTGGCGTTTCTCACACACAAAAAGCTCTCACATTGTTTAAGAAAAAAAAAAACATACATGCAATGAAATGTTTGAGTATAGATCAACAAGTAAATTAGATAATAAACAAATTAAATAACTTACTCCATCTAGATAGAAATATCCCTATGATTATCCAAATAGCAAAGACAATATGCATAAAATCAGTATAACATCACCTCATATATCCAACATTCATCCACACATTTGAGTCCACACACCAAAGATAGCTCCAAAGTCTTTATTATTCCAGAAGATGTTACAACATTACAATGCTTGCCTGCCCAAGATTCAACTATGGTTTATGAGGTCAATCTCTTTCTAAATATATATACAGGGAGGTGATAACTCCTATGTAGACATGTGCTAGGGTTAGATTTATGGTTTAGGAAGTGCGTGGGTGATGAGGAGTTTCGCATGAGTAGAAGAGTATATATGTGGGAGGAATAGGGAGTGGAGGGAGAGGTGTGGAGACAATGTAGAGTGGAAGGGGAGTGGAGGATGAGTGATGTGAGGAAGAGGGGGAGTAGGAGTGATGAGTGGAGTTTAGGAATTCGTGGCACATTGGGATGTGCGCCCTCCCTTCTAAATGCACCATTGAATGGGTCGAGTTCCCACATTGGGATCTCCCCTTAGTCCATGTCATCTTAATCAAGTCAAAATATCCATAGATAACTCTCCCTTAGGCCTCCAATCAATTGCACAAAAACATGTCTCAATCATGTTCCCATGTTCTCCTAAAATTTAGGGAGGATTAATTAAATTACCCATTTTCCATAAATTTCGAGTAAAATTGATTTTTTAATGATAATAATCACTTTTTAGTCTCGGAAGATGGGAAATAGGGGTTTACAAGATATTATGGACTGGAAAATGACTATAATAATATATCCGGAAAATGTTTGATGCCATATTTTTACATTTATTCTAGGAATTAATAATTCCATTTTCATGGAATTTAATTAATTCCCAATCAAAACCCTAAAAACCTATCAGACTTAGCCGCAATCTCCAAATGACTCAATCAATATATCCTAGTATAATATTATATACATTTAGACACTAGACATTGATTTTCCATGCCAATACCTTCTTGTCAACACATACTGGCCTCGAGCAAGTCTCTCTCGAAAGTGAAAAACTTAGGAAATTATTTTAATTGCTCACTAAGGAAAAAAGAATTAACAAGTAGAAAAAAACGCTCCAAAGTATGTGTTCACTCCTGATCTTGGGTGGCCAATATTCTTTACAAAATCTCATACTTAGACATTTATTACAATGGTGTGGAAATGCGAGGGGGTCTTTCATAAGATCACCAAACTCAACTCAAGTAAATATGAGCATTGATTGTTCATTCTCTAGCAGCTCTTTAGAAAATCCATTCATAGGAAAATCCATGGCTAGTGGATCCTATTACATGGTGGGGATTCCATGGTGGGTATAACATTCATCTCTCAACTCTAGAGACAATGTTGTTATCACAGGTTGCCAGTTATTCATCAACTGAGAGGAATTGGATTACATATGGCTTCATCCATTCAATGAAAAAAAAAATAGACTGAACATGGAAAGTCGACAATCTTAAAAGCGTTCATTCCAAACTTCACCTTCTATCACATTCTAGTCCAAAGTATAAGAAAGGTCCAAGCAGAATGTGGGATGCGGAACCTGAGATCTCTGGACTTAAACATGATTAATTCTAATACCCATGACTCCAATTCACCTAAACCTACTTGAGGATGTCCAACCACCAGTGTAGACTTCTGCTACAACTTCCAACATTCCTAGAAACCCCTCGTGTATTCATGATGTAGAGTTTCAATATGTAGATGATGAGGATGTAGACCCATTTTAGGATATGTAGTTGGACCTATTGTACACTATCATACTAGTAGAGTTCTTTTGTGACGAGACACTCAATTTTGTATTTACCATTACCCTTTTTATATGAGAGATGATGCATGATTTCAATCTACACAAATTTCAAATTACTAATGATCTTAGTTATAATGTTGTGATTCATGAATGGTTACATTCCTTTTACTTTTGAATATATATATATATATATATATATATATATATATATATATATATATATATATTATTATATTTTTGTATGTGGTGTTTCTTTCTACCAGACTGATCCCCGATTTTCAAAAATATGACAAATCCGTATCCTGGTAACATAAGTATTTACCTTTGTATCTCCTAAATATCTCCTCATGGAATCATGGGAATAATAATGAATCCACCTATGGGTATGTATCCCCATATCTTATCTACAAGAATAAGGAACAACATGCTACCAATCGCAATATTTTGTTGCAAATGCTACTTCTCAACTGAAACATAGATAGACCTCTCTTTCTATGGCGATCCTTGTACATGTCCATGCATCAAACTTGTACCATACCCTACATCATCATGAAGAAAATATATGTCAACAATGAAATAGAGAATCATGAACAAACATCAACTAAGTGTATCATGTCATATTGTGTGCCAACCATGCATCAACACCCATGTACATCAACCATGTACACCCCAATACCATAGAATATTCCATAAGATATCATCAATGGAGTGTATCAACCATATGCTCTCTACCAATATGCCAACCATGTGCCACTAAACAAGTGTCATATCAATCATGATATGCCTCCACCATGAACCAATTGCCACAACCATGTGTATCTCAATCAATCAAGGGTCTCAACTATATCATCCCATATATCATGTACCGAAGTATATGCTAAACAAGAAATACCAATGGTGTACTTTTTAGCCAAGTACCTTATCATCCACAAACATATACCATCTATGAGTGTATCAACATGCATCTAACATGTATCACCACTCTGTAATAAGCAAGTGAATCAACTTATGACAATACCACAACAGATGAACTACAATCAAGATGTGTCCTCATACATGTATGTCATATCCACCATAAACATGTGCCAATCATACTGCTAGCATGTGCCTCTAACAATGTACCAAAATGTTTACCAAACATGCATCAACCATAGATCAAGCCATGACTCATCAATGGTGTAACACATGAGAACCTCTATCAACTCATCAACCACATGTCCCACTATGTAAACCAACCATATGCCAAATGCATGCAACAAGATATCCGGGATAACATGCCTCTAACATCATATAAGATATGGAACTTAAATATGTACCAAAATGCATGCATCACCCCAACAAATCAGCCTCAACCACCATTCACTACAACAAATGCTAAGCATACAAAAATACATGTACTATAAGTGTTCCTAATAGATCAATGATATCTCTATCATGATATATCTCATAACCAATGTGCTATATTCTCACCAATACAAACTAACATAAGTTTCAATAGAAAAATGTCTCAATCTACACTCTAGGGTTAGTACCATACATCCAAGATAGTCTTTCAACATTCAATCATATGTCACCACCATACATATACATCAATTATGTACACCAACATGTAGTCATGAAAACCCCAAGAATAAAACCATGTCAAACCCCTAACATAGAGTTATACCATCATATCATGCTACAACTCATATGCATAACCCTTTTCCTGCTCTTGCTTCACATAATGCTGCCTCGCTATATTGCATACTACATGTAATGCTAACCTATTCATTGGTCACTTTTGTGTATGTACATGACTGTTACCTTTGTAACCCATGTATGCTTTCCTAATATGTCAAACTTGAGCTTCCTTAAGGCCGCTACTCTATTTTGATTGATCATTCTTCTTCACCTAATTTCCTGGTGTCCCAACTTCTAACTTGAGATCCCAGCTTCCATATTTTTAAAAATGTCCTCCTTCCTAACTTCATGCTTTCTTCTAGTCATGCTATATCAATTCCTCATCATGGATCGCCTTTCAGGAACCAAAAATTATGGGATTTGTGGCCAAACCCACTACACCTGTAGCATCTCATGGTGTTACAATGAGCAACAATGTGTCCTAATTGATTACATCTCAAAAATCTTAGAGTGTTATGAAATATTTCACTATATTTCCTTGCATAATATCTACATTCCAATGCTTTGTGACCCCATATTCATTGGTTATGAGTAACAATGACCATGAAAAACGTTTTTATACCTTTGTTTTGGTGTCCATCATGAAGGTGTCTTGAATTTGCTTTGAGATGTACAGATGGCTTCTTTGATGTCTTCCTTGATTTGTTCCTTTGAAAGTTTCCTTCCCTTTTGTAGATGATTTACTTGCAACATTATTTTCATCTTTGAGAATGAGGGACTTACCTCAAACTTCTTTGAGGTGCTTGTTTCAACATGTGTAGCTTCTTTGTTATATCCAAGACTTGATTTATCATTTGGTGATCTTTGACTATCCAAGATCTCATTCAAGATTGTTGAGCTATTCAAGAATTTGTTTGATTCTTTTTTATACTTTCTTTCTAAGATCAAGAACTTCAACTTCCAACTTATGAAACGACTCTTCCTTTTAATTTACTTTATTCTTTTAGGTAATTCCCTGCCCCTTTGGCTTCTTCTTAATTTGGGTCTGAGATGTGTTGGCGCCCATTTTCATTCCTATCTTTTCCTTACAAGATGTCGTATACTGGCTCTTGGAACCCTCAATACTGCACTTTTAAAAAGCAAACACTATTATCTTTCACTTTCACATACCTACTTTTCGCTTTCATTTTCACGACTGCAGTTGAAAACCTACAGTTATGATTCATGTTGATTGCATTAAAATGGATCTTTGGATTGTTCAGGAACGTATTTGTTTATGTGGTCATAACTTTTTACCTCCAACTCACCACTGTCACACATTTATCAAACAACAAACCACCACTCACTTTGCATTTGATCATTGTCAATATGGTTTCGATTATAAATTCGTTGATGTAATGGTTTTTTGATATGTTGTTGTCTTCGGATCAAATTTTGGTATGCAAAATGGTTTTATTGAACACATTAATTTTGGGTCAAATCACGGTTCATTTGACATGTTGGTGTCTTTGATGTAATCGTTGATGCAATATTCGACATATTGGTGTTTCTTTTAAATCGTGCAAATGCCATTGTTTATTTAACATTCAGATCGATTTTTGGTTATGTATATCATGGTTTTCAATGGTTATGTGATAATTCATTTGACATGTTGATTAATTTTTTTTTGGATATACACTATTGTGATTTGAATGACCAAAGGCGTCATTGATTGTACAACTCGACATGATATTTTTGCATGGTTCCAATTTACTCCACCACCCTCGCACGCATAAGCATTAACTCTTTGTCTTGCATTTTGGGCTGCCTTTGCTTGTTTTGGGGAGGCTACGGGAAGAATGGTTCTGTGTCTACCCTGTCAAACCCTATCACCGATTACCCTGTTGACCTTGTGCTATTAGCTATGGCTCCTGTAGTGCGAATCGAGCCCAACGGTGTCCAAAGTTTATTGTTGTTTGATAACACCCGAGAGGACCTAGAGAGGAATGGTTGGTTGGTTTTTATTGAGAAGTTCGAGGGTTTCAACCTCGAAGTTGCTCAACAATTTTCACTTACATTCGATGGATGAAGGGCCAAAGTTGGGGACATCCAACTCCAATTGAACGAGGATTTCCTTAGCTCAGCCATTGGTCTTCCAGTCGAAGGGAAGAAATGGTTTAAAAATTCGAAGGTTGATGAAGTACCATGGCCACTGTTGTTTACCTCAAGGAAAATCAACAGTTGCGATAAAGGTATGCCAGTTACAGCTCTCAAATCTTGATGGCAAGATTTGTTGGCTATTATCAAGCAGTTCATTACATGCGAGGGTAGGTATGGTTTAGTTTTCCTTTACCACCTTCGACTGCTCATGAGTTTCATAGATTTTCCTTTAAATATGCCACATTTCCTCCTTCGGAGTTTATATAAAATGACTAAATGTTTCAAGAGGGAGAAAGCTGACTCCAGCCTCTTCCACCACTGTTTAATTAAAATTATTATAGTTCATCATTTGAGGTTGAGTGGTGATTGTTGGGAAGCTTTCTTGTTAAGGAATGGCTTTTCCAGTCCTAAAATTAGACAAGTTGACAAGACTGTGGTTACAGAAACCCTTGTCGGGCCTGTCATTCCCCCTCCTACACTCTTTCCCTTTGTTGAACCCTTAACCTACCCGAACGATGCCCTACCCGACACCCTGCCTGACTCATGTCTAAAAGAAAGTGCTAAGCCTATTAAGAGGTCTGCAAAGAAAAAAGGTAAAAGATATAGTAATATCAATTGCAAGGGTAAGAAGGCCGCGCACTTGGTTTCACGGTGCGCTCGCAATAAACCTAAGAAAAACACAGACCAAAAACCAATTTTGTTGAGTGAATATTCCGATTCCGAAATCGAGCGGCTTCTAACCGAGGAGTATCCATACTCACATGGCCTTTGTTCAGTCAAGCCCTATGACTATGTGAAGAACCTCCTGCCATGCCTTAGAGATGACCCCAACTTCCCCGGGATCAAACTTGACAGTGGAACTGCTGGTAAATTAAGAGATTCTTCACCTGTAATTACATGGCCTAATCAACCACAGTGCGACGAATGTAAGTCGTGGCTCGACCGATATTATAAAGACGTCCCTTTGCTCCAATCCCAAATCAAGTCCTTGGAGGATCGATTAAATTTTCTAACCAAAGAAAACGACAGGTTGCTAGCTAATGATAAAAGACAGAAGACCACAGGCTCTGTTGTTTTAAAAAATGTAGAGGCGGCCACTGCCATTGTTAATTCAAAAATAGCTTGATCGAATCGAATCCCTGAAATCGAGGTATGGTATTTCAAGAATGATTTCAAAATGATTTTGTTTGTTTTGAATTAGCATAAAGGATTTGTTTGCTCAATCGCATCTATTTATGTTTTGATTTGATTGATGAAACACGATTCTGTTTATAATAATAACTAGCTACAAAATCGTGAGATTCTGTAGCTAGTTATGAAAATTTTAATTGTTTTGATTTTACAACTAAAATACAAACTGAAAGTCATGTATTCTTGTGCATTGACAGGTACACACAAATTTTAAAGGAGATTGGATCGACAATGGAATCTTTGAACATGCTTTTTCTTTACATACTTTTGGATTAGACTGTTAGTCTTAGATAGAAATAGGAATTTGAGAGATTGTATTACCATAATTTTTACAACAACTTTGATAATTTCCACAAGGAATGTTTTCATCATGTGGCCTTTATATATGTATTATTGTTGTAAACAAAGACGATCGCTACTAGGGATCAGAGACTATGGATTGATGATTATTCAGACTCGAATGAAAGTAGATGTTTGTACGACTTTAGCTTCAATATATCATACTTTTGTTTAAGTTTTTGTTCATTTAAATTTGTAATCAATTTTTTTACTACTTTAGATATCATAATTTTTTACAGGTTAATGTGATGGGATTTAAATAGTCTCCATATTTGATGTCTCTCATTTTACATATAGCAATTATCCTATCTCAATTTAATGAATAGAAGGTTTATCTTCTTGGTTAAATGAGCAGTTATATACAAATCTTTGTAGTGAGAATTATCTTAATGTAATCATTTGTAAATTATAAAATTGTTGTTGCTACATCCTTTACATGTTCTGTCGTTAGCATTTGAAAGCGTGGTTGCTTCGTGTTTACACGAAGTATTGGAAAATTTGGTGCGGGTTAGCCTCATCAAACAGTAAACGCAGATGCTATGTACAGGACGAGTAGGAGAGGATGATTTCAGGTCAGTTTTCTATTTTAATTTAATAGTTTAATTAATATAAGAATTCTCTGTAGTTTAGATACACAATACATATTGTTATATTTATTTCTTAGTTAGATATCTATCATTTCATTTCTTTTTTATATAAAAGTTATAAAAATAAAAAAATACTAGCTTCGTTGTCATAAGACAATTCATATATGATTTTGCAGATTTCGATCAAAATTTGCATTTTGTGAATACTGTATAGATAAAATGGATTTAATCATATAAATACACTGTATATTAATTAGTAGGATTAATATTTCACTAATATTAATTAGCGAACTCTGAATATATATTAGACTTGTATATAGTTGCAGCAGTTGTTTTTCACTTAGTTAGTTTCTTTATTTTTATTTTTATTTTTATTTTTCTAGGGCTTAGATCGGCCAACGGAGATGCTAAACCCATCAAAGTGGATTAATACAAATGTCTTGGGTTATTTAGACAACCCCGGACCGGATTCACTCCTCCAGTTGACGAGCAGTCAATTTCGCCTGTCAACAAATGGCGCTAGAAGGAGGGCCTGGAAATTATTAATGGCACGATGCGGTCGTAAGACTCCTCCACCACCCAACCGCTCACCTATAGTGACAAGAAGTCATTCAAATGAAAACATCGTCCCTCAAATAGTAACCACATCAAACGATGATCTACGGATCACAGTTGAACCTGTAACCCCAAATCCTACAGGTGGTGACGTACAAGAGATTGTCCGCCAATCTCTCATAAGAACACATAGTGCCTTCACTCGTTGAAGGCAACAAAACCGACCTTTGGACCAACCATTAGATTTATCTGATATCAGAGAACAACTTGGAGGCACTAACCTCACTTTAAACCCCACATATCCAATCCTTAATCCTGTAGCAGGAGGATATGGTATACCACCCTCACCACCTCCATCATCCCCTTCTTCTTCTGGAGAAGAATCCTCTGACGAAGGCAGTTCCTCTTCCTAGCCTTCAACACTGCCCACACCAATGTCCAACCAGAACAATCCTGCCAAACCCTGGCTCGACCAAGATGCAGTATCCGTACCTGGGCCTCAGCATCTCTTGCCCAAACATCCAGAGAAGTGGCTCCCCAAGTTTGACCCGGACTCTAAACAGATCGTCGAAGATCACATCAAAAAGTTTATGTTAGCCATTAGAATTCGTAATGTCGAGCACGAAGACGTAGTCTGTATATTGTTCCCCTATACTTTCGAGGGCAATGCCTCTACTTGGTACTTTTCCCAATAGCCCCATACCATCATGTCATGGGAGAAGTTTGAATCCTATTTTCTTGAGAATTTTGGAGACGACAAGTCCCCAGAAGTTCTAGTCATGGAGCTTTCTAGTTTAAGAATGAACCCCAAAGAGAAAATCAAATACTTTAACCAAAGATTCTTAACACTAAAGAACCGAATCCCTAAGGATTCGATGCCTGCTGAGAATCTTATCATAGCATATTATATGAAAGCCTTACATCAAAGTATAGCCATTTGGGTAAAGAGATCCAAGAAATCCACGTTGTTAGAGGCCTTCAAAGAGGCCAGTCAGATTGAGAAAGACATCCTCAGCTTAAAAGACACTACTAGCAACGAAATGGAGACTAGTTCATCTTCCAAAAAGAAAATCGAAATCCTCCCTAGACTTACCCAAAACAAAACGCAACCTGAAAGCTCAGATTTAGAAAACTTACAAAAAGTTGTTCAAAAACTGTCAAATCAAGTTATAGATTTGAAAAGGACGGCCAAAGAAGCTTCTTCAAGCAAAGGGCCTTACAAACCCCCATTTAGGAAGCCTTTTCCTCCCAACCAAGCTAATTCAAACACCGAAGGCTTAAATCTAGAAAGCCTGCAATTCACCATTAAAACGATTCTAGAAGCCCAGGATAACTTGATACCCCCTGAGATTCCTGAGGAAGTAGTTGAACAAGAGACAGTTGACTAAGATGAATCTTCTCCGAACATTTTTGGACACTTCTCGGATAGCATTTTTCAAGCTAATTTCGAGACAGTACATCCCTACAATACTAGGAGTAAGACAACAAACAAGCCTTCTTCTGAAAACACCACGACTTTGCCCCCAAAACAGTCTAAACCAGCTGCGACTAAACAGAGTCATGTAAACCCAAACTTAGATTATGATTTAGTTGAAGATATAAAAAAGTTAAGAGCTAACATTTATGTTTATGAATTATTAAAATTTTCGTTTCTGCTACAAAAAATGTTACAAAATATCGCAGAGAATAGCAAAAACGACAATCCAAGCAGTAGCAAAGTTTTTCAGAATAACCCAAAAGTTCCTCAGAAGGCCTCCGCTAAGAATAATTCTGATCCTCACGAGAAAAGGGACCTTCATGTAAATAATGTAACAAATGTAGATAAATTATCTTTAGAGGCTGCGAGTAAAAAGCCACAAGCTTCCACCATTAGTACTCGCAGAAACGTCCCTCCATTTTTGTTAACTTTTGAAATCTTTAATAGGAACGTGCACAATTGTATGGTAGATTCAGGAGCGTCATCCAATGTAATGCCATGGTCTGTGTGTCAGAATATTAATGCTGAAGTTGAACCATCCACCTTAAAGATCATCCAACTTGATTGAACTAGTGTTAAAGTTATAGGCAAATTAAGGAATGTGCTTATAAGATTATCGTCTAACCCCAAAGTTCATCAAGTGATTGATATTATTGTTGTGGATATTCCAAAAGTTTATGGTTTGTTTTTAAGCAGGGACTGGTCAGAGAAGCTACACGGCTATTTCACAACAGATTGGTCTCACTTGTGGCTGCCCAAGAATGGAAAGCCCAACAAAATCAAGGTAAATCATGAACGTTACCTAAATTTCACAGTGACAGATTTAAATGATCCCAATGAACCATTTACACCTTCTGCCGATTCACCCGAAATACAAGGGATGGATACTTTTTTTGGCAATTTCATGGCCGAAACTTCTGCTATCACTAACCCGGAGCAGTAGTCCGAAATTGTGGCATATATGCAGCCAACAGTTTCTACCCAATGGTCTCATGCACCCGACAAAAATCAAATATGGTCTCTTTACTTTGACGGGTCAAAATCCAAGGAAGGAGTTGGTGCGGGCTACGTTATTATTGATCTGGCAGGTAACAAAAACCTGATTGCATGCAGGTTAGAGTTTGATTGTACAAACAACACAACAAAATATGAGGTTTTATTGCAAGGCCTCAGGAAAGCATTAGATATGAACATTCAAAATTTGACTGTCTTTGGCGATTCAAAAATTGTGGTTAGATAGGTAAGAGATTATATCCACTGTTTATCTCCGCATCTTAAAAGCTACCAATCTGAGATATGGAATTTGATGAATAAGTTTTCTTCTTTTAACATAAATTCTATTCCTAGATTAAATAATTCGGAAGCCAATTTGTTAGCTAACGTAGCTTCAAAACTCTTTCCTGCAGAAGGCTTGTCCCCGAATGCATTCTCCGTCGAACTATTGTTCAGGCCATCCATCCCCGACAGCATCACGAATTGGAAAGTCTTCGACGACGACCAACAAATTATTAGTTTCCTGCATATGGAAGAAACTTTCCAAGGCACAGTGATCAACGAATGCACTCATGACGAGAATCTTCATGATTTCACGGTAATACCAGATCCAAGATCTCCTGAATCTTCATCGGACATGGTAAATTCTATCCCTAAATATGTAGTTAGATTAGAAAAATTTTATGATCTTCAAGACAAATTCAAAAAATTGGTCAACTGTAAAACAAACAGTTCCTCTTTATCATATGAAAAAGTAAACTTGGGAACTAATGACAATCCACAGTGCATTAATTTAGGGGTGGGGTGTTCTGAAAAAGAGAAAGCGACGTTTATTAAATTATTTAAGGAATTCAAATATGTTTTTGCATGGACGTATGACGACCTAAAAATCTTTGATCCTAACATCATACAACNGTTTCAACAAAAGTTAAGAAAAATGCACCCTAAAATCGAACCGATCGTCAAAAAAGAATTAAATAAACTCTTGAATGCTAAGATAATTTTCCCAGTTAGGCACACGCAATGGGTCTCTAATCTGGTCCCTGTCCGGAAGAAGAGTGGTGAAATTCGACTATGCATCAATTTATGAAACCTTAATCGGGCATCTGATAAAGACAACTACCCTGTCCCACCCATGGAACAGATCCTTCAACAGGGATCTGGTTCTAAAATATTATCCTTATTGGATGGTTTTTCAGGGTATAACCAAGACCTGATGTCTCCTCCAGACCAACTTAAAACTACCTTCCGCACTCCATGGGGCACCTACGCTTATAGGAAAATTCCCTTTGGACTCATTAATGTTGGTGCCACTTTCTAGAGAGAGATGGACATTGCTTTCCGAGGCTTAATCAATCAATCTGTCGTAGTTTACCTAGATGATGTTATTGTATTCTCAAAAAACAAAGCTGATCATCTAGCTCATTTGAGATCCGTTCTACAATGATGTCGTAAGTACAACATTTCCTTGAATCCTAAAAAATCTATCTTCGCAGTAGAACAAGGTAAGATCTTAGGATTTATTGTATCAAGAAAAGGGATGATTATCGACCCTGAAAGGACTCAAGTCATCTCAAAACTCCCCCCTCCCTCGTCAAAAAAGTCTATGCAGTCTTTCTTAGGCCAGATAAACTTTGTCAGGAGATTCGTCCCCAGTTTTTCAAAAATGGTGAGACCTTTACAGAACTTAATAAAAAAGGACGCACAATATCATTGGGGACCCTTAGAAAACCAAGCTTTTAATTCAATAAAAAATGCCATAATAGATTCTCATTCTCTGATGAGCCCCGACTTTTCGCAAGACTTCACTCTCTACACATTTGCTTCTGACCGCTCCTACGCTATTGTCCTAACTCAAAAGAATGTTGAAAACAATGAAGTCCCAATTGCCTTTATGAGCTCAGTTTTCAAAGGCATAGAACTTAATTAACCAATAGTAGATCAGCAAGCCTATGCTATTTTTAAAGAAGTAAAACACTTCTGATCTTATCTTTTGAAATCTAGGACGAAAATTATTGTCCCTTACTCGACCATCAGAAATTTGTTAGTGCAGAAAGAACTAGGTTAAAAGAGGGAAAATTGGGTCACCTCCTTACAAGAGTATGACATAGAAATCACCCCAGTACAAATAGTGAGAGGCCAAGGGCTATGAAAGTTATTCGTTGACTCAACGGCAGGACAACAAGAAGAAAACGATGTGTCAAACCCAGGACAACACAACCAGAATTCAATCTGTTGTGCACAAAACTCTGTTAGTCCCTGGTATGGCGATATAAAGTTCTGTCTTGAACATGGGTCAGCCTCCCATCACCTGGATCCCACTAAAAGAAGATCGTTAAGATTGAAATCTGCCTCCTTTCAGTTGATTAATGGTATTATGTTTCGTCAAAATTTTGATGGAGTACTAATGCGCTATCTTGAGAAAGATGAAGTAGAAAAGGTCTTATTAGAATTGCACGCAGGAGAGGCCAGTGGGAATTTTGGTGGGGATACCACTGCCCATAAAGTATTAAGAGAAGGTTATTACTAGCCTACACTTTTTAGAGATGCTCATTCCTTGTGTCGCAAGTGTATTATTTGTCAAAAAGCATCCGGGCGGATACAGAAACCAACCTTCCCTTTGCAGCCCGTTTCAGTAGACTCCCCTTTTCAGCAGTGGGGTCTTGATATTATAGGTCCAATCAATCCGCCATCCTCACATCAGCATAAGTTTATCATAACAACCACAGATTACTTCACCAGCTGGTCTGAAGCTGCCCCATTAAGAGCTGTAAATACCAGTCAGGTAATTGCCTTTTTAAATTTGAATATTATTACTAGTTTTGGTATCCCTGATTGTTTAGTATTCGATAACGCTTCCTATTTTTCATCTCTTGAGATGAGTGAGTTCGCTCTAGAAAAAGGAATTAAATTAAAATATTTTTCCAGCTATTACCCTCAAGGCAATGGATTTGCATAATCAACTAATAAGAATCTGATTAAAATCATCAAGAGAACGGTATCTGAAAATCACAAAAATTGGCATAATGCACTGTTAAACGCAATCTGGGCTAATAGAGTAACTCCGAAAAATGTTGTGGGTAACTCTCCCTTCTTTCTCTTCTATGGCAGAGAAGCAATTCTGCCACCACATATGCTTCTTCCCTCACTGCAGCTATCACAAAAAATACAAGAAGAGGACTGCCCCCCTTTGGAGAATTGAATTAATGCATTATTAAAACTAGAAAAGGTAAGGGCTCAAGAAAAACGGAAGATGGTTCAGCATCAACTTGTAGTTAAAAGTTGGTTTGATTCCAACTCTGCTTCTGACAGGAACTTTGAAGTAGGTGACCTTTTCCTAAAATGGGACAAACCACATGAGGGAAAGGGAGAGCATACGAAGTTTCAGAACTTAGGGCTAGGACCATTTTTTATTGCTGAGAAATTGGGTCCCAGCTCTTTCAGATTACAGAGTCTAGAGGGACAGCCAGACACCTATCCGGTGAATGGCCAAGCTCTAAAAAGGTATTTTTCTTGAGGACAACCCTGTGTACACTATGTAAATATTTTTCCTTTGTTTGCTTTTCATTTTTCTTTGCTGTTTTGGTTTTGATTTCTCCCTTATGCTTACCTGTTTTTAATTTTGAAATACATATACCTGTATCATGAACTGTTCAGACAAAGAGAACAGAAAAATTTCTCCTTTGAAATGACTGCTGAAAGTTTGTTTAAACATCAATTATGATATACTTCTGAAATTTATATCCATGTTAAAGAAAGGTTGTTGTTTGAAAGGAGTTTATTGATTTCAATCTGTAATTGAAGCCTGTCACGATCATCCATTTTCTTCTTACGTTGTCCCTGTTCCTTAAGAGAACAACTTAGAAGATGTCTCCCTGACTTCGAAGGTCGGTTTATTAACAAACTATCTATAGATCTTAATGAAGGACAGTTTAAAAATCTTTCTCAAGGTCTGTAATTTATTAAAATATGTCCAAAATATCATAATTTTCAGTGTCACCCCGCTCAATTATATATCTTTAAAAAACAAATAAATCATTAAAGTGTTGTGGGAAGTGCTTGTAAACCCGACGGGATACTGAACAGGTCTGCTGGCAGCGGGTAAATGCATGCATGACGCCAAGATAACTTTGTTGGGGTACTGAACAGGCCCGTTGGCAGCAAAGCAATGTCGGGTATATGAAAATTTGCAAATATGGAATCTCTTGACCTTAAAATGTCCTTTATTTTGATCTGGAACTTCTTGGCAGGATATAGATATCAGAGTGGGTTAAATGGCAACCCTGTCGAGGCTATGGACTCTTGCTGGAAATAGTGGCTCTGTCAATAGTATTGGAGATTTTATCCTTAATATCGTGACTCGCTTTTGTTAAGATTGTTATCAGTTTTCATCTTTTAA
The DNA here is from genome assembly GCA_010110895.2 of Picea sitchensis. Taxonomy (NCBI): domain Eukaryota; kingdom Viridiplantae; phylum Streptophyta; class Pinopsida; order Pinales; family Pinaceae; genus Picea; species Picea sitchensis. Next base: position 61,240 of record SNQJ01S0082891.1, read on the forward strand.
AATAACAAGCTGGAATTTTTATGATTGATAATGATGTTTAAACAATTTTCTGGTTGTTTTTTAGTTAGAGTTTTTCTCATTATACTAATTTGGAATTGTTCGTTTGGCAGAGATAACTGCTTCTACCAGTGTGTTGCCATTCTTGGCAACCATTTTCATTCCTATCTTTTCCTTACAAGCTACCTACACAAGGGTTTTGAACCCTCAATACTCGTCGCAATTTTTTAAAAAACGACACTATTATCTTTTGCTTTCGCATACCTGTTTTTTGTTTTCATTTTCACGACTGCAAGCGTGAAAACCTACAGTTGAGATTCATGTTGATTGCATTAAAATGATCTTTTGGATTGTTATGAACCTATTTGTTTATGTGGTCATAACGCTTTTACCTCCAACTCACCACTGGTCACACATTTATCAAAACACCAAACCACCACTCACTTTGCATTTGACTATTGTTAATATGGTTTCGATTTATAAATTCGTTGATGCAATGGTTTTTTGATATGTTGGTGTCTTTGATAAAATCGGTGATGCAATGGTTTTATTGAACACATTAATTTTGGGTCAAATCGTGGTTCATTTGACATGTTGGTGTCTTTGATGTAATCATTGATGCAATATTCAACATATTGGTGTTTATTTTAAATCGTGCAAATGCCATTGTTTATTTAACATTCGGATCAATTTTTGGTTATGTATATCATGGTTTTAAATGGTTATGTGATAATTCATTTGACATGTTGATTAAAATTCGTTTGGATATACACTATTGTGATTTGAATGTACCAAGGCGTCGTTGATTGTACAGCCCGACATGATATTTTTGCATGGTTCCAATTTACTCCACCACCCTCGCACGCATAAGCATTAACGCTCTTGCATTTCGGGTTGTCTTTGCTTGTTTTGGGGAAGCTGCGGGAAGAATGGTTCTGTGTCTACCCTGTCAAACCCTATCATTGATTACCCTATTGACCTTGTGCTATTAGCTATGGCTCCTGTAGTGCGAATCGAGCCCAACGGTGTCCAAACTTTGTTTTTGTTTGATAACGCCCGAGAGGACCTAGAGAGGAATGGTTGGTTGGTTTTTATTGAGAAGTTTGATGGTTTCAACCTCGCAGTCGCTCAACAATTTTCACTTACATTCGATGGATGCAGGGCCAAAGTTGGGGACATCCAACTCCAATTGAACGAGGATTTCCTTAGCTCAGCCACTGGTCTTCCAGCCGAAGGGAAGAAATGGTTTAAAAATTTGAAGGTTGATGAAGTACCATGGCCACTGTTGTTTACCTCAAGGAAAATCAATAGTTGCGATAAAGTTATGCCAGTTACAGCTCTCAAATCTCGATGGCATGATTTGTTGGCTATTATCAAGCAGTTTATTACATGCGAGGGTAGGTACGGTTTAGTTTTCCTTTACCACCTCCGATTTCTCATGAGTTTCATAGATTTTCCTTTAAATATGCCACATTTCCTCCTTCGGAGTTTATATAAAATGGCTAAACGTTTCAAGAGGGAGAAAGCCGACTCCAGCCTCTTCCACCACTGTTTAATTAAAATTATTATAGTTCATCATTTGAGGTTGAGTGGTGATTGTTGGGAAGCTTTCTTGTTGAGGAATGGCTTTGCCAGTCCTGAAATTGGACAAGTTGACAAGACTGTGGCTACAGAAACCCTTGTCGGGCCTGTCATTCCACCTCCTACGCTCTTTCCCTCTGTTGAACCCTCAACCTACCCGAACAATGCCCTACCCGACACCCTGCCTGACTCATGTCTAAAAGACAGTGTTAATATTGTTAAGAGGTCTGCAAAGAAAAAAGGTAAAAGCTACAGTAATATCAATTGCAAGGGTAAGAAGGTTGTGTGTTGGGTTTCACGGTGTGCTCGCAATAAACCTAAGCAAAACACAGACCAAAAACCAATTTTGTTGAGTGAAGATTCTGATTCTGAAATCGAACGGTTTCTAACTGAGGAGTATCCATACTCACACGGCCTTTGTTCAGTCAAGCCCTATGACTATGTGAAGAACCTCCCACCATGCCTTAGAGATGACCCCAACTTCCCTGGGATCAAACTCGACAGTGGAACTACTAGTAAATTAAGAGATTCTTCACCTGTAATTACACGGCCTGATCAACCACAGTGCAACGAATGTAAGTCATGGCTCGACCGATATTATATAGACGTCCCTTTGCTCCAATCCCGAATAAATTCCTTGGAGGATCGAGTAAATGTGCTAACCAAAGAAAATGACAAGTTGCTAGCTAATGATAAAAGGCAGAATACCATAGGCTCTGTTGTTTTAAAAAATGTAGAGGTGGCCACTGCCATTGTTAATTCAAAAATAGCTTGATCAAATCGAATCCCTGAAACCGAGGTATGGTATTTCAAGAATGATTTCAAAATGATTTTGTTTGTTTTGAATTAGCATAAAGGATTTGTTTTCTCAATCACATCTATTTATGTTTTGATTTGATTGATGAAACACGATTTTGTTTATAATAATAACTAGCTACAGAATCGTGAGATTCTGTAGCTAGTTATGAAAATTTGAATTGTTTTGATTTTACAACTAAAATACAAACTGAAAGTCATGTATTCGTGTGCATTGACAGGTAC